>QAOA01006686.1:264091-351416 GCA_003255065.1 Cercis canadensis | reverse complement strand
TCTTGGTGAGGAGTTAGGGGGCAAGCTTTATTAGAGTGCTCAAATTCCCCCTTTCTTCATGGAATATCCACTTTAGGACGTTCATCGTATTGTTGTGTGTTCTGTGGTCCCACTGTAAAGTCAACCTACACTTGCTTCTCTTTAAGAACTGGCTTCATTTTCAGTACAAATCCGTTATGCAATTTTTTAGAATGGATTGCTTGTCCAAAGATTAAGTGTGGTTAATTATTCTTCTTATGGAAGAGGGGATAACAGTGGCAGAAGCTTGGAAGTGTTGGAAATGGATCCTTCTGCGGTATCATCCAATTAGCATGGATTGAACTGCAAGTCTATCAATGGATTGCTAACAATCTCTTTTCCATCAACAAAGTTTCAGAAGAAAAGATAGTTTTCTTCTTTGTTTCTATGTCTGGCAGTTGTATACAGGAGAATTTCAATAAACTTAAAACGGACGAGTGCATAAATGTACACTTGGTCGTGGGTTTTATCAGGTGCCCTTTGGAGGGAAGTGTTCATCAGTTGTACTTTATACATCTTCCAACTGGGATGCCGTTATTTTTGCAAAAACTCCAGTCAATACACACGCACACACTACAGAATAGGTTCTTGTCCTCTACTTAAATTTATAATGGCTAGTTTTGCATATAGGTTTCTGCAAGTGAATAAAGAAACTTTATACTGCTGCTTGTGTCATTTACAGTACAAACTAGCTCTTAAGTATTGGCTGATCTTGATACTGTATTAGTTCTCTGATTCTGAGTGTTGCTGCTACGGGCAGCTTTCTTGGCTATTTGCTAAAGAACTTTGCTTTTTGGCTTGTACCTAAACTGTGGGTAATCTGTTGTTGCATTTATATATTCAGAACAACAACAAAAATATTGTACAAATTTTTGGTTTTTTATTGAAAAAAATCTCTGCCACCATGTTTTATAACTGGTTTTTGACAGCACCCTGGGGATGGGAGAGAGGGTCTTATACATGTTAAGTTCTGTGAAGGTTTTCAGATGTTCACTTAAACCATATTTATTCTATTCCTAATTTCCTATAAACTTCTACTAAGTTTAATGTATTCTTCATTTCCAGAAAATAAATGCAATCAATGCTCAATACGAGGAAAAATTGGCATCACTCCGGGCCCAGCATGCTAGTCGTAGAGATGAATTTCTTCGAAGGGAATCACATGCTAGACAACACCAGTACCAGCGAAAAACAAGGGATCCTTACCCTAGCAGTGGCATGGCCCCGGGTGATCCCCATGGTTACAGTGTTAATAACTCATCAGCTCCAGTCGGGGAATTGCAACGAGGCTATAGTGCTGATCACTTTGATCCTTACAGAGAACGGGCCCGATTTCTTGGTGGTGGTGCAAGAGATCAAGGATTTGAGCCGAGAGGCCCATACCCTGGTGGCCGTGTCTATGACACTGGCTCTCGCTACTACAGTTGAGTTGCCTGCCTTAAAGTTCACCTCGCATTTCTGGTTTCTGCTGTGGATTTGTGGGGTACAATTTAAGCTGCGTATGCTGACATTAATGCGGTATCGTAGTACCATCTGCATTTCCCCTGTTTATGGAAATTAAGGTCTCTCTGGTAGCTATATGATATGAATCAACATCTGGAAGCCTGCTGATAAGTTATAGAAAATTCTGATAATTTATCGGAATCTCTGATGTAAATTTTTACGTCTAAGATCCGGTTGTTTAACTGGATTGGAGAGAGAGATTTTAATAAAAATCTGTCAACCTCTAGATGGGATTTTTTGGCTTTCTTTAGTAGATACCAAATATATGGGGAAATCTTTGCAGAATTATTCTTTTAAGTAGTTGGTGTATAACATTCACATTTGTGGTGTACATTTATTTGTACGGTGGTGTAGAAATGTTTTCTTTTTTCCTTTTTTGTATTTATGAAAGGCGATAACTTTTAAAACCATGAAATGCGATTTTTTTTTTCGGTCGAGATCAATTGCATTTGCAACAAATTACGTTTAGGTGGAGGGTCACATGGCTACTGGCTAGTTTAACCAGTCGATCACGGGTATGCCAAAGCTGGATTTTGAGCTCATGTCCTTTTCTATTTCTTCAATATAGTGTTTTTCACTCCTCGTTGTTCATGCAGTATCGTATTATGGCATGTAGTTTTTTTGGCACGGAGAAGATTATAATACACAATTTAAGAGTTATGTACTGGTGTAAACTTAAAAAAAAATTCTTGGATATGATGATTTGTAAACTCTATTATTCTATCTTGTCCAATACAAATATCACAAATTTTTCAGTATTGACACACAACTTTATTGATGTATATTGTAGGTGTCATCTTTTGTTACATTTCTTTGGGGATTACAAATTATTAATATAATTCTGATTCAATAGAAAATGGTTTTGAATTAATCGTTATGTCTTCTCTTGATCCAAGTGTTCATCCATTGTTATCATTTTGTTTTTTTATTTAAAGATTTTAGTATCCAACTTCTTGGTTTGATTATTAACTTAATGAACACTAAATATGGAAGAGTATGGCATTATTCTGATTTTATTTTCATTTGTTACACATATTTTACATTGCCACTTCCCACTTATATTAAGACTGAAAATGACACTTGCTTACTATTTTTGTTACACCTTCTTTACGCTTGTTGAGATCTATAATGGGTAAATATATGGTGTTTATTAGATCTTGACCGTATATATACAAGGATAAATGTCTAGAAAAATTGACAACAAAAAGAAGATAGTCAATATTGTAATATAATATTGAGATTACATTAAATTTTAAGGACGAAAAATGCTTTTTAACTAAACAATTTTTTCTAAAATAAATCAGAGTGATACTGTTTGTATAGAAAATAAAGGGTATTATTCAATCAAATTTTTTATTGTGTGAAGTCCAAGAACTTCATTGTTGCCTTTTCCTGACCTTTCACAGGTTCTCTGAATTTGAAGCTCTTATTGGGGTCAGCTGTTGTTTTGGTTATGTTAATGAGTAATGATTATTTATTATTAGCAAACTTTAGTTCATGTTATTTTGGAGATAGAGCTATGGAGGCTTCTTGTGCTAATTGTAATGCTGATTTCATGGTTTAGTAGTATTTCAATAAATCGGGGATAAATTATAAAAACCCCATGCCTGAGAATATAAGTAACAGTGTGGATGTATAATGCATGTGTACTTGGAGGAGAAAGGTCTACTGCAATATCTAATAAATTTTTGCCACATAGACTGCCAATAAAAAGTGATATCCATACTATTGCAAGAAAGAAGGTGTCACCCAATGAACTATTAGTAGTTTTTCTTCCTTCTTAATGATTGAAGAATATAAAACCAAAAGTTCAAAAAACTGAAAGAAAAAAGGAAAACGATCTCAAAATTTCATGAAGTTTTCTCAACTTTTGACATTTTTCTTCTGTGGTTTTCTCTGCCTATATTTAATTTTTTATTAGTCCCCAAAATCACTACTTAGTGACTCAACTGGTCTTAAACAACTAAACCACTTTAAATTGGTATTTATTATTTGAAAAATATATTACCAACCAAAATGTAGCATAAGCTGCATAACTAATGAGATGTTATATAAAGATACAATTATATGTTTGTTTAATTTTAGTAATTATGTCAATTCTTTTACTCATGTAATGCAATGTACTAAAAAAAACTCATGTAATACAATGTATCATCTATTAATAAAATAAAAGGTGTATTTCATAAAAGTAAAATGCACTTAAACATCTATTAATAAAATAATTAAGAGTGAATTTTCAAAAATATAATAATCATTATAAAAATTGTAATATTTTATTAAAAAAACTCAACGAGATATCTTTCACATAAGAGAGAGTATCCAAATCTAAAATTCATTACATTATATATATATATATATATATATATATATATATTATTATTTTGGTAAACTACGAGGCAAAGCCTAGAAAAGCAGAAAGAAACTACATCAACACATTTCTATGCAAAGCCACACTAACATTGTCCTCCAAGAAAACATGCTTCAAGCAAGAGGGGGAACCTAGAATTGATCAATGGTGAACCCAACGGAATGAGCTTCTATAGCTAGAGCATCCGCAAACCGGTTGCCTTCTCTGTAAATATGGGTGAAAACCAACTCCCAATTGCAACTTAGCATATCTCGAAGCTTCCAAATAAGAGAGAACCAAGGGTGACATATGTTATCACAGTGGTGCAGAAGTTAAAGGCTGCACTATGAGTCGCAACAACCACTTTCTGAGCACCCAGTGACCAAGCCAAACGAGTCCTATAGACAAGACCCCATAGCTCAGCTTTAGTAAGGTTAATAATTTAATATCACATATAATATCGATATCATAATCATAAATATGATTTAGACAAATATATTTTATATGTCTCATATAAATCTTACAAATTTATTAAATAAAATAAACTATATAAACTATATAAATTATTTTAATTATTTATTTTTATTTGTGATATGAATATTTAAATAACTAACCATAAACTTTACTTATCGATATATTTTTCCCTCCTTGCGTCCTCTTCACAGAAAAGCTCCACTTGTTTCTCTGCAAATCCGCCATTCTCTCCCCTTTCTCTCTCTCCTGTCTCCCCCCTGGCCCTTGGTCATGAAATGATCTGCATTTTGCGAAGCAATTTCTAAATCTTTCTCTATACAATGGACTTTGTCTCCGAAGATATCTCCGATAACACTCAACGTCCGGACTCAGACAACGACCAGCGAGTCTATTTCGTTCCGTACAGGTCTCTTCGCTTTCCAGATTCACCCTTTCTTACTTCAATTCTATACTTTTTTCTCCAACTTCCCCAAATCTAAACTAAATTTCAAGTGCCCTCTTTTTAGTTTCGCCGTATGGGTGCCTTTGGTTATCTATAAATTCCATAAATAAATACCAATAAGTGAAAGGAAGACTAAGAATGGCTATTCAATTTGGATGACATTCACCAAACAAAAACAATGAGAAAAAAAGACTGGAACTTGATTGGATACCCTTTATTTGTCAGCTTTGAGTTTTTCTCACTATTCACTATCAGCCAGCGTATTGATTCTATTATATAAATTTACCCTTTTTTTGATCTGGGCTTGTCTTCATTGGAGGATATTGATTGGGTGTATGAAAGAGTGTAGGTTTAGCATTGACGGATGACTTGTGTGTTTCAGGTGGTGGAAAGATGCGCAGGATTCAAAGCCTGAAGATTTAGATGGGAAGAGAGGGATTATGTATACGGCTTTGCCAGGTTCATTGTATGCAGGTCCCATGAAGATCATCAATAACATTTTCAACTCAGATCTTGTATTCAATCTTCGGAGGGAGGAAGATTCAGGGCAGAATCGAGAAAATGGTGAAGTGGGTGTATCTGGGCGGGACTTTGCTTTGGTGTCTGGGGAAATGTGGTTGCAGGCACTCAAGTGGTGAGTGGTTTATCTTATGTTTATTAAAAAAAATCTTCTTTCTCCTGTTCTGGTGTTTTGAGAATTGGACTCGAGTGTGAGGAGAGATGGTAGTGGCAAACCTGTTAGGTTTTAGTTAGAATGTGCACTGATTTAAGTCTCTGGCGCCTCTGATTTGTGTTCCTTTGGCTTTGTGCAATTTAGATAGTTGGCTTGACAATGGTTATGCTGTGTCAATTTTTCATAATCATAGCACAACTTTATGTTGGAGTCATCATGCTTATGCTGTCTCTTAACTATTGTTTCTCTCCATATTTAAATGTATGACACGTCCTTTGTGGAGAGCTTTGATGCAAACAACTATGTTTTATATGGAAGTTATTTAAATTCGAACAATTTCGATGCACAGCCATTGTTGATTTGGTCGTTTCTCTAGCAAAAGAATTTGCTTTTTCACAAATTCCATTAAAGTTCATACCAAGTTGAAATCCAACTGCTTGCTAAGAATTGTTGAGCCCCGCACCTGCATGGTGGTATATGATCAGTATGTATCAGAAAACAGGATGTCTATTTATCTAATTGGGTTTTTTATTTGACGATATGCCAGAAATGCTACCTGTTTCACGCAAGGTGGTCAGAATTTTCTGTTACTTTCTGTAGCTGTTTCAATCATTCTTTGATTGATATGACACGGTGGGCTTACTTTTTTTTCGCAAACAAAAATTAAAGTAATTTCTTTTGAAGTGTCAATATAAAAGCTTTTGAGAAGTTATCTTAGTTATTTTGCATATTAATAGCTGCCTTTCCTGACCTCAATGGGTACAGGAAGATTTCTTTAACTGCTTTTTCATAATGAATAAATCAATCTAACATGAATAGGGTAGACAATCTTTTAAGAAGAGCGCCAGGAACTCTTGAACTCCTTCCTTGTTTCTTTTAAAAATTAAATTAAGCCAATTCACAAAGAACTTGAATTTTCATCTTCTGGGAATCTGGATTATTTTTTATAATGTTTTGATACGATTAGATGTTTAGTTTTTTCATGTTGGTCATGGATTTCTACTTGAAGGTCTATAATTACGTTTACTTACTGCCACCATTCCAAAGCTTGCTAGTCAATTAGATCCAGCACCTTTGGGGACTGATGTTTTGGATGAAAAGGAAATTGGAGTGATTAAGTTTTCATTTAATTCTCTAGATTTTGAGGATTTTCTTGTTATCTTGTACACCAGTCAAGTACTGGTAGCTCACTCTACAAATTTAGAAAATAAGTCACTCACTTGACTATTGTATATCTAATTATCTCCTGAGTGAGTCCCCCCAGATGCTACAATATGTTATATATGTATAGGTTTACAACATTTCATAAATATGTGTGCATGCATACATGAACTTGGATTAGTTTTTACGTGTAATATATGGTAAACATATACTTTTGTAAGGCTTGTAAATATACTTTTGGGATATTCTTTTTTATGAGGTCTATAAAACTCGAGTGCAAGAGGGAGTTCTTTGTATTTATAGATGGGATTATTGTTGATGGTTTCTGACTATTCAGCATGCAGGTAACTCACATCAGAAATGTTTGCACTTAAACTCGTTGCTTTATGTAATTACTAATTATTAAGGATTCATAAGTTTGAGGAAATTGACACACATAATTACTGAGCATATTATTGCTGTTTCTGTTTGTTAAGAATTGACATATTTGTATGTCTCTATTTGACTGTAGTATTCATATTTGTACTTAATATAGAATTTCCAGTAGTGAATGGTATGTTTATTTGAATAAGTGGATCGGATCATTGACTTTTTATAATTTGGTAAGTATTATGTTTTTGATGTCCTAGATGCACCTCAAGAAAAATTTTAGACACCCAGAATACTAAGTTAGTAATATCTTCTTCATCATGTGCTTTGATATTTCACGTAGGCATAGTAAGTCAAAAAATACTATGAAGGATGGAAAAGGCTTTTCAGCTACAGAGGATGATATGGCAGATGTCTATCCTTTACAGCTCAGGCTTTCTGTTCAGAGGGAATTAAATTCATTGGGAGTAAGAATAAGCAAAAAGGTAGGTCTCTCTCTCTCTCTCTAATTTTGGGGTGCTCCTGGTTGTTATATATGTCAACTAAATTTTGGCTTGCAGTCTAGCATGTCTATCACTTATATTACTTAGTTCCAATCATTCTTGATTCCTTTTACAATTACTGTTGTCCAAGGGGTAGCTAATGAAAATTCATTCTGATTGATCAGCCTCATTAATTTGGTTTACTTTTTTTATGTAATGTATGTGAAACATCAAATTTGTTTCTCTGTAATTATTGTTCATGTCTGAGTTAGATGTAAAGTGATGTCAGGATGGTCTAAGTCCTGGAGTTGTTAGAAAAAATAATAGAAATAATTCAAGTGTAATGTCATTCTTGGATAGCTTGGTCTATTAATGGGTGCTTTTATGTTCATGAACCATTACAGCATTATGATTGTTAATTCATTTATTATTTTATTTTCAAATTCTAATCTGCTCTTAATTTTCCCCCTTCTAGGACAATGCAGTTGAGCTCTTTAAAAGAGCCTGTAAAATATTCAGTGTGGAGTCAGATATGGTAATGAAATATTCCCTCTACATTCTACTTGTCAAAAATACCCTTTAGCATTTTATTCTATTAGTACAGCATTGGATGTTTTCTAACCTGTTATTGCACAGTTACGCATTTGGGACTTTTCAGGTCAGACAACTTTGTTTTTTGTGAATGACAAAGATAAGGCCCTCAGAGACTGCCAGAGGCAGTCTGATCAGGAGGTAAGTGGTTGTCTTTTTTTTAATTAAAAATTTCCTTTGTTTATACTTGTATTTATCTGTTTGCACTTCATCTTCATATTTTGGAAGTTGTTATAAAAATTTCCGAGTTTTGTGGGGTGAGTGGTATTATTTACCATACCTCTTCAAAGATTCAACATGCTAGTAATTTAAGCATTAAGATCTTTAGGTCTTCTGAGTTGGGTACTTTAATGGGCATTTTTGAACTTATAGAAAAAGAATGCCATGAAGGTTTCTTATCACAAGTCCTCTCACATATGGTATGCACTTTAGGGTTTCTCCTCCCTATGATGCTTCTGTTGGATCAATTTATTTTTATTCTTTTGTTTTATTTTATTCATTTATTCATCTGTTTTAACTCTCTCTTTTCTGCCATGCGGCATAGTATCTCTCAACATCTGTAAAACAACTAACATTATGCAAAGAGAGGACCATGTCATGCCCCATGCGCCATATTACAGATTCTTAGATTAGATATTGTTTTCACTTTGCCAATTGAACTTGATATTATGAACTGTAAATCTGTTAGTTTAATGATGCGTTGCTTTTTCTTGGTGGTCTTTCCTAACTTCATTTCTAGTGATATTTAATTGATAGCTTTGGAGAAAATTTATTTTTATGTGTATTTTTTGGTGGTTTCCTGCTCTAGTGTCAATCCATGGCCAGGGTTGGCCATTTATATTAGATTTATTGATGCAACATGGGTCAGTGACTATGTTTTATCATGACATGTTGAATGTTTGGGCAAAAACTTTAGTTTTTTGGAAGTTGATAACTACTTGAGTTTTATGAATTTCAAATGATGTCTGAGAATCTTCACTGATTATCATATTTTTATTACAATAGTTTGTCTACCTAAGTTTTCATTGGTCCTAATTTAATATTTATGAAAATACGTGCCATGTTGATGTGTGGCATTGTATTATCTACAGATTTTGCTGGAGTTGCAAGTTTATGGGTTGTCAGATGCGATAAGATGCAGGGAAGGGAAAAAAGATGAGATAGCAAGTTTTTCTGGTGGTGCTTCCCTAAAGATGAATGGTAGTGCTTGTAGTATGAGTGCCAATTTTTCAGCGTTCTCTGTAGGCCCTGGTGAAGCTGGTTCGTTGGGATTAACTGGATTAACAAACCTAGGAAATACTTGCTTCATGAACAGTGCGCTCCAGTGCTTAGCACACACACCAAAGCTTGTTGACTATTTTCTTGGAGATTATGGTAGAGAAATAAATCATGATAACCCATTGGGCATGAATGTATGTTATCCTTCTATTTAACTCCTTATAATTATTTTAGCTTTATTTTACAAGCAACTCTCTGGCTGGCAGTTTTATGCTTAGAATATTTCACTTTCTTATTCTTTTTGGTATATGCTTCTTTGCCAGGGTGAAATAGCTTTGGCATTTGGAGATTTACTAAGGAAGTTATGGGCTCCTGGAGCAAGTCCAGTGGCACCAAGAATGTTTAAATCAAAGCTTGCTCGATTTGCACCACAATTTAGTGGATTTAATCAACATGATTCTCAAGTGAGCGTATCTTGCTCTTTCATCTATTCTTTCTTAGGTTGTTGGCTTTAAAAGGGTCACATCTCATGTACGCTTCCATTGTTTATGATCTTTTTCTCTTATAGGAGCTTCTTGCTTTTTTATTGGATGGACTTCATGAAGATCTCAATCGTGTTAAATGCAAGCCTTATGTAGAAGCCAAGGATGGAGATGAACGGCCAGATGATGAGGTAGCTGATGAATATTGGTGTAATCATTTGGCTCGCAATGATTCTATTATTGTTGATGTGTGCCAAGTACGTATACCATTTACTGTCTCATTGGATGCAATTGTGTGATTGCTTACTTAAATAGATATGCTATGAAGATTCTTCTTTGCCAGATATAAATTATTACTTAAGAGACTTATAAGTGTAGCATAGAAAAATAGTTCAAATTAGTGTCATAAGCAATTGGGTAATGAGTAACAGGTCCTTATATGTGCAAAGGCAAATTTTTGTGGGTCAAAAAGATGGGTATCAATTGCGCTTATATTCTTTGTAACTGAGAATTATAATGAATTCAGGCATAGCATTATTAGGTCAAAATATGTAATGATCTAGATATCTTGGAGAAACTTTATTTGTAAGTTTCAAATCTATTATTTTAAAATGTCATATTTTATAATATTATTTCGTCAGCTAAACTTGGATATTTGTATATATCTAGCCTGTGTAATTTACTTAATTCCGTAAACAGATTAAAATTCATGGTAGCAGCTAACTCCGAAAGGAGTTAGAATAAGGAGGAAACCTGATAGATTTTTGAATTACATTTCCCTTCCCCTGGCTCACCTCATTGAGTGGGATCAAAGGTTAAGGGATTAAACACTCAGTAACATTGACCCAAATAGAAGTACCTACCTTTTCTTTTATGTAATTCAATTGAGATTGAAATTTGCTGTCTTTTTCATGTTTACAAGGTAGTTTATTCACCTTTTTCTTCCTAATGGTAGCTTCTTTTTCCTTAATTGATCACATGCATCATTTTATGCAGGGTCAATATAAATCAACATTAGTTTGTCCTGTTTGTAGAAAGGTTTCTGTGACTTTTGATCCATTCATGTACTTATCATTACCTCTACCTTCAACAACACTACGGACAATGACTTTAACTGTTGTGAGTAGTGATGGAAGTACTCAATTATCACCATATACCATTTCTGTCCCAAAATATGGGAAGTTTGAAGATCTGATCCGCGCTCTAAGCACTGCATGCTCTTTGGGGGCTGATGAGACTTTATTAGTGGCTGAGGTATAGTAGTTCTGTTTAAACTTAACATTGTAGTCAATTTCCTTTCTTCCACTCTGTTGAGTTTTCTTTATGGGGATACATATCAATGTTGTACAAGAATTATATCTCTAAAGCTAGGGTTCTGTTGCAGGTATACAACAATCGCATCATACGTTATCTTGAAGAACCAACTGATTCTTTATCCTTAATCAGAGATGCTGACCGACTAGTTGCTTATCGGTTTATGAAAGACATTGGGGATGTTCCTTTGGTTGTCTTTATAAATCAGCGAATGGAGGAGTAAGTCATTATGTTTCTAAAGTGGTAGTGATATTTTTCTGGAAAGAGCAT
Organism: Cercis canadensis; assembly: GCA_003255065.1. Classification (NCBI taxonomy): domain Eukaryota; kingdom Viridiplantae; phylum Streptophyta; class Magnoliopsida; order Fabales; family Fabaceae; genus Cercis; species Cercis canadensis. Next base: position 340,072 of record QAOA01006686.1, on the reverse strand, counting down.
TCCATTTTAATTTGGTTTTCTTGTTTGTTATGCAAAAGTATTGGACAGTTGGGAGTGTCAGCCTTTTTGTATTAAACTCTCTCAAATCACTCTTAGCCTAAAATAAGTGGATTACCACTTATTAATGAATTTTCCAAAAACTAGACCAGCCTGATTATTCTACTAGAAAAACTGGAAATTGGTATAACTACAGTATAGACACTACATAAAAACCACTAATAAGCCATTGACTTGGACACAGACCAGTTCATTTTATTTGACCCAGACAGATATTTCCAGGTCAGTTGTAAACCTTAAAACTTTTGATTGTGTTTCTAAAATTATCCCAACTCATCATCTGGCTTTGGTATAAGATAGGTAATCTTACCTATGGAGACACCATTTTTTTAAATGCAATTAAAATTTCCTGCAAAAGTCAAACAACTGCACCCAATATAGTATTCATTAATTTTTCCAATAGAGATGACAAACATATGGAGTAATCCTCATTTCATCAAGACTCCTGAACAATGTGGGACGTTGGGACTTGCGTCTTCTATGGTCCAAATCACCTAGCATTTTTCACCAGCCAGATAAAACCCCTTTTTAAAAAACCATTTAAAACACATTGAAAATAATTCCCTTTCAAATTACTGTAACATTACTCTGAGTTAATACATCAAATAGAATTTAGAATATAACATAAATGCTTTTATTTTCAGTAAGAAAAATAATTTATGATGTTCATTTATAACCATCAACCCTCTTTCTGTATCATATTCGTTACTTAATCATTTTGTAGGAAATTGCTTACTGCACTTGCAGGTTCATAAGATTTCAACGGTTTCAATTTTTCATTTTGCTTGTCTTCTCATAAATAAATGCCTCACCAAAATTTTCACCTTAACTTCATTGGATAAGGAACTATATATTCATCAATTGCCTTTTTAAAGGTCTAGAAACAGAGAGGGACTGCAAATAGAATTCCATATGAGGATTTCTTTCTTATAGATGTTTCAAATATGAGACTTCTCTGAGAACAATTAAAAGATCTTGCCATCATGTGCAGACTGAATTACCTTACCCAAGATTTGCCCTGTCTTATAATTATTACAACATGCTGCTAGGTACAATGGTATCATTGAACATTTCCATTAGTAATGCCTTATCCTATGACATTTCCTTCATTCGATTTAAGCTAAGCACTAGATTGGATAAAATGAAATGGATTCTACTAGAACTAAAATTTGATAATCACCACCACAGATTCAAAAGTAAAAAGTTAAATGTAAGGGTATGCACGCTCATACATGTTTTGTAAGCGATTTTTTTCAGCCCTTGTGATTTCCTTGCCTTACTGTTCAGTATCATATTGCCAGGCAGTACATCCATGGGAAATTGACTTCAAATTGGAAGGCATTTGGAATTCCTGTTGTATCCAGGCCTTGCAATATCATGAATGGATCTGATCTCTATGATTTGTATCTAAAGTTACTCAATCCATTTCGAACATCAACTGAAGATGGTTTAGAAGATTGTGGTATCTCTAAAGAAACTGAAGAAATTGCAGGAATGGAGGGGGCTGGAAGTCCTAGTTTAGGTCCTAATAAAAACGGGTCAGATTCTCCCTCAGATGGGCTGGAATTTTACCTCACGGATGAGAAGGGAGCTGCCAAGGATTCCAAGATATTAATGGATGAGCCAATGGCAGTGAAAGGAGAGACAAAGCGGTTGTATGTGCTTGTATGTTGGTCAGATAAACAAATTCAACAATATGACAAACGACTTTTTAGTTCATTACCTGAGGTTTACAAGTTTGGCTTTTTGGCGAAGAGATCTCAGGAGACAGTTTCCTTATACAAGTGCCTTGAAGCATTCTTGCAGAAGGAACCTCTTGGACCAGAGGATATGTGGTTAGTTACCATTACAATCTAAGGCAAAACTACTTTGATTGGCATATTTGTTATGTCTGGACTGCAAAAACACTGGATTAATATGCATTAAGCTTAAGCATGAAAAGATTTTCTGTGAACAGTCAGTGCATCTGAACTCAACTCATATTATGCTAGGAACTGCTATGAAGTTTACCACTATCATCATCTCCACTGCCTCATTAAATTAATTTTTTCTCATTTATTTTATAAAAAAAGAATTCATTAGCAAGGAAAGAAGGCTTTTTTCTCAATTTATGATTGGATACTCTGTGTGTCGAAGTCTAGATTTTCCATCGTTCCTGTGCCTTGACATTCTTATAGTGCTTTATCGGAAACTGATTAGCAGCAGCCACTTTAATAATTTGGATTGTGGTGTTCACTTTTAGGTTTAGTTGAACAAAATAGAATATCAATCATAATTTTTTTTTCTGACACTTCTAGTATGTGATAGAGTTACTTCTATTTATTTTATTAATTATATAATAAACAGTATGCTAGGATACCATTCTTACTAAATTGCATTTGCCATGCATAAATATTGCTCAGTGTTACATTCAGCAACTATTTTTTATCAGTAGGCTATCTTATCCTCGTTTATTTTTGTTCTCTTTCTTTCCTTCTCTCAATAAATTTTCTTCTTTTATGTTTAAAAGAAAATTTATATAACCATTTCTGGTTTTCTGTTGTTTCTGACTTTCTTCTATACATGAGGGTAATACACTCGTGACACACCAGTTCTTTTCTGTAAACTACTAGTCTTCCAGTCTAATTATTTGCTAAGGTGAAGTTCTCTGTAATGTTAGGTACTGTCCTGGCTGTAAAGAGCATCGCCAAGCTAGTAAGAAGTTAGATCTCTGGAGACTACCTGAGATTTTGGTTATACATCTCAAGAGGTTTCAATATAGTCGCTTCATGAAGAACAAGCTGGAAACATATGTCGACTTCCCTGTTGACAATCTTGATTTGTCAGCTTATATTTCTCATGGGGATGACAAGCCTCATAATCGTTACATGCTTTATGCCGTCAGTAACCATTATGGAAGCATGGGAGGTGGTCATTATACAGCATTTGTTCATGTAAGGGCTAGTTCTTCTTTCCCAATACTTCCTCTTTCCTTTTTCAGCATAATAATTTTGGATAATGTATTTTATCAAAAAAAAATTTGGATGATGCAAAGTTTCTTTGATTAAACATGCTAAAACCCATGAAACATTATTAAAATTCTCAAGAACCCTAAGGAAATCCAAATTAGAATTGCCTTGAAAGATTGTCTTAAAATATGTTTTGAGTACATTGTTCTATACTGTTGGACATAAAATGTCTTTTAAAGTGGATTATGGATAGACATTCAGGCCTCTATCAATTGTCTTGTTATACAAAGATTGTGACTCTAATATTATGAAATTGTGGAAGGTCTCCCTTTGTTATAAATTGTTTGAAACGATTCTTTTTACAACAGTTAATGCTCATCCTCACTGTTTTCTGCTCTTGCATTTCATGTAGCATGGCAGTGATCGCTGGTATGAGTTTGATGATAGCCATGTTTATCCCATCAGCCAGGAGAAGATAAAGTCTTCAGCTGCTTATGTTCTTTTCTACAGAAGAGTTCTAGAAGTATAACATAATGGTAGGGTAGCATATAGTTTGAACAGCCTATTCAAGCTAGATACCATTGATTAATATTATTGACACCGTAGTCTGACAATTATACCTGACAAGGTAGCATTCTTTTGCCATTCAGATTTTTAAAGGTTTAGAATAGTTACAGAAGGTAAGAAATGGAAGGGATACTGTAAAGCTTAGAGGGATTGCTGAGGAAGACTAACATTGTAGGTAAGAGGCATACCTGGGGGCCGGAGCATATTGTTTACATTTAGTTAACCATGTAAGTAGAAAATCTGTGTTTTAGAAGGGAGTTAATAACTCCAATGATTAGTGTACTTTGAATTTGGTTTTTCCTTCCTATTCTGTTTCTTTTTCGGAAGCCTGTGAATGAAATTTTGAATTCTTTGATGGACTTTTTTTTTTTTTTGGTAATTTTTTTGGTGGATGTTTAAATTATTCTACTTTGGTGCTCATCTTATTGCCTTACTGTTTTAATATATGGACTTTACAAACATCTTACCCAATATCGTAGTGATTACAACCAGCAAGTTGTGTTCATTGATTCATGCTAATAGTTGCAAAAGAAATTTAACAGAGAAACTTTTATTAACTGGCTTCAGTAATTTTAGGAAAGGGTTCCAAGTTGTTGCTTCCTCTTGCTTGTATACTTCAAGTGTGGAAAGTACATGATTGAATAAATGGCGTAACGCCCATCAAGTGTTTAGGGGTATTGTGTTACTTGCAGATGTTTAGCCCAAGTGTATTGGTGGATCTGGGGTAGCAGTTCTTCAACATAGGTACAACTCTAAGACCATAAACGGAGGTGGTTTTAGTTCATGAAAACTCTGATTTGATGGCAAATCCAGAGGTAAAACAATGCGATTGATACAAACCAAGTAAAAGCAAGTGAATCTTATTCTTATATTATAGGTGGATGTATCATGCAAGTGTAAAGATATTTTCAGCCAACATTCTTTGTGTTTTCGTTAGGAATTTTAAGGAGAATGGATCAAAACCAGGTGAGAAAAGAACAAGAATTGCATATTTTGCCGTTCTTACAGCAGCACTGTATTTACGTAGTACTCTAGTGTCTGACATTTTAGTTCTTAGCAGCATGGACCACGTTACCTTCCTTTCCATTTTGGTTTAAGATGTGGCAGGCCCCTCTTTGATTGTTCTAGTACTATGGTACTAGAGGCAGCCTTAACCTAACCCAGGACCACTCACTTTTCACATTCTGCTCAACATCCTGTGGTTCCCAACACTTGTAAGCATATGATCCCCACTGATGGAAGCCTCATTTGCCACACAAGTTTGAAATCTTTGGTTGTTGATCATTGTTGCAGAAAATTATCTTGACACAAACCAGGGTCACATTTACAAAGTGCTGGGTTTGTTGGTTTCAGTTTTGTCATCAAAAAAAGAAAAGAAAAGAAAGGGAAAGTAGAGAAAAGGAGGAAAGATCTTTAGCAAGAGATAGCTAGAAGCCTTTTGTGACTTTGGTCGGGGGGCCTTGCTGTTTTATTTATCAAAGGAACATTTCCTTTCATTACTTTGTGATGAAACCTTTAGGACATGTATTGTAAGAAATTCTCTACAAATTTTAATAAAATGAAATTTTTTCTAAAACTAAACATGCCCTTAGCTTCTCCATTTACAGCTTATGGAAGAATAATAGATTAATATAATCCACTAAAATATGTATTGGGAAAAAGACATTACTATAATCAATTTTCCTTCCCTTTACCTTGAAAATGAGAAGGTTTAAATAACAGCCGCACCGCAGAGTTCTAACTACGCAAGTGCAAGGTACCATACAATAACTATATCCTCCTTTCTTTTTGCTGATATATTCATCTTGCAGTTTTGCATAGAGGAGAAGGTTTAATATACGTGGAGGATTTTTGTTTCAAATCCTAGCTAGGACCTGGTTTCCTCTTTTAGTAAAAGCAAATGTGTGTCTTGTTTTTCAAAATGTATTTTCCATTCAGTGTTTCCTTGGTTATTGTATCAGCTACAAGACCTATCTATATGATTCCACTGTAAGGTGTTTGATGAATTGTTGTTTAGCAATCATAGTGCGAAATATAAGCATCTATGTATATGAGCCACTGAACTGACACCTCTAGGATCAAAGAGAGCTTCACCAATGTCTAGCTGTCTTCAGTCTCAAATTTTTGTCTTCGTAATAAAAAGATTCTCAATGTTTGAACTTTTCCTTATTCTTCTGTCTTTTCTTTTTTCTTTTACTGAGATGACAAATTGATAATATTTCAATACTCAAGGGCGATTGATTTGCGAAGGAAGATGAATCCGATCTCTCTTTTATTTTCACCTTCTATGTTTTACTTTTTACATGCATGGGATGGTCATTCAATCTCTTATTCCAAAAATGACAAGGCCTCTGCAAAACGATGGGATAAATTCATTTTTCTTACAAACATCTGCGCATAATTTGCTGCATGTCTTAACTTAGTTCGTACAAACATATTTATATTGCTTTTCGTACAATTTATTTACTGCATGTTTTAACTTAGTTCCTAGACTTTTAACCTTGATATTTTTGCACTTGGGCTGTGCCTGGAAATAATAACAAGGGTTGAATAAAAACACGATGTGAGTTCACCAAATCAACTAACAGTTGAGATTTATTATTCTATGTCTATTTGTGCACTATAGCATGCAACATTTTTAGCCAGTGCAAGGTTTTCCTAATTGCATAGGTACATTTTCTCACAATGTGCTGGGAGTTATTATTATGGTGCTTGTCATCTTACCACATTCTTTTTTTTTGGGGATAGCTCTACCTCCAACAAGTTAAGTGAGTTTGAATGAGATCTATTCAATGAATTTAGTGTCATTGTAAAGATGTCAAAAAATTGAGTCACTTAGTATATGTTAAAACAAATAATTTTTTATAAAATGTAAGAACAATGAAATAAAATATAATTTTTTAAATATATTTTTGGCATACTTTTTTATATTATATTATTTTTATATTTTATAAAGAATTGATTATTTTAGTATATATTGAATAACTCAATTTTTTTATGTATTTACAATGACATTAAATTTATTAGATAAGTCTCACCCAAATTTACCTAACTAACTTAAGAGTAGCATTATCCAAAAATGAAAGTGATAAAGTGACAAATTCCTATTATTATTGTGATTTATCCCCAACCAACAAGAAGCCAACATCGTGAGCCTCACATGGCAAGCTCAACATTTTCATATCTCATAGGCTCATCACGCGCCTGTACCTATAACTAGTGACCTTTTCTCACAAGTATATGATTTTTCCCACTTTCCTCTCTTTTTAATTCTACCGAGTTCATTACCTCAATACTGACTTTAGCTTTGGAGTATGAGTGCTAATGAATCACATTCACACCAGCTCAAGTTGTTTGTGTTCCAAATTCTTAACTTAGGATTGTTGTGCCCGACCCATTCTATATATGACCCGTGAATAGTTGGAATTCTACCAACAAGTAACAATAAATAATTGTGTTGGGTTTTTGGGGCTTGAAATTGGTTGGTGTTAGGCGGAGGCAGCTGTTGTTTTGGGGCATTTTGCTCTGCTCAGAAACCATAATTGCCAACTGTGTAAGTGACATGACAGTGGCGAATAGGTTCAGAGACATTCATTTATTGTTTTCTGCAACGAAGATAAAGTCAAGTCACCCATCTATCTTTCTTTCAGACAAGACCCACTTGCTCAGAGCCACACATGGATCCAATTAACCCACTTACCTGTTTGATGTGATGTTTCAGATTCTGTACTTTTGACCTCATCCCACCAGACAAATCCTTATCCCACTCTCTCTCCCTCTGGGTATTATTTTATTGCTCACTATTATATATATTTTTTTCTTATGTATGTATCACATATATTTTCTTTTTGTCAAAAAATTAATAAATATATAATTTGCTAATAAATGTAAAATAAAAATTTTACTGAATTTTTATTAAAAATTAATATAGTTTCATTAAAAACCTACATTAACTCTTTCTTATACATATAAATACGAGCAAAACTCAAAAATTTAGGTGAAACTGTAGAGGTGATGAAACACTCAAACACATAGATGTTATATGTACCGATTTAAATTTTAAAGATGCAGATTAAACTTTTATGAAGGACTCAATAAACTAGCTATTGATATTTTCAGCATATATATTGGAATCGTGGAATTGAATTTCTACTGTTTTGAAATTTTGCTCTCTCAATTTTAAGGATTTTGCTTCAATTATAAAATTTGCATTAAACTTGCTCAAATTCCACCGTTGAGAATTTCCATGCACGTAAGTTTATTTATGTATCATTACTCTAACTCAATGTGATCATTAATGAAAAAAACCGACATAATTTGTACAAATGGGATTTTATGAGAGGTTTGTTGTTGTACCATGTGTACTATATTGGAGCACACATCTAACAACAGGTCTCACGTGCCTCTCCCTTGAATCAAGGATCTAATATAATCAGACACGCATGACCCATTTGATTTTACCAAATAGTAGCAAATTATAGAGATATCTCATATGCATGCGCGTATTGACCATATAGAGCTATCCACGCCACTGTGTGCAAACATTATACGCCACGTCACCATGACTACAGCTATATGTGTAGTAATAGTAATTCAGAGAGTCTTGAGAAGAAGAGAAGAAACTCTATCTGCATAAGTGCATATGGTACGATCGAGTATTCTGCCTGGGGTGCGTGCTTGATTCATTTTTTAGAATAAGGCTCCCTATAAATATAATTTGTATAACTGGTTACGCATGTTTAACAGTTTAAGTTCAGTGAAAAAATCGATAATCAATTACGATATAGAGGTCATTCTTAATTTGATTCCTAACATATGAATTTTTGCAANGTATTCTGCCTGGGGTGCGTGCTTGATTCATTTTTTAGAATAAGGCTCCCTATAAATATAATTTGTATAACTGGTTACGCATGTTTAACAGTTTAAGTTCAGTGAAAAAATCGATAATCAATTACGATATAGAGGTCATTCTTAATTTGATTCCTAATATATGAATTTTTGCAATCAAACACTTACAAAATTTTAATTTGTTTTCAATGTTTACACGCCATTTTTTTTTTTTTAATTTATATCAGCTTCATTAGAGTCACAATTATTGTTGCAAGAAAGTATGTAGTTTTTATTTTAGAGATTTTGTATTTAAATTTCATTGAGATTGATGAGGTAAAATTATAAAAAAGAATATACTCTCAAGTGGACGAAAAAATAGATTTTAGTGTCAAATTGGTGAGAGGGATTTTCAGTAAAAAAAGTATAGCTAATTAATTCTATGCCGTCTTTTTTCCCCTTTTGCTTTTCTTCATGGTTTTCTTTTTGCTTATTGACCTGCTTAGAATGTTACTTGACAAAGACACTATATCCTTTTTCTGGTTTTCCTCTCCCCTTAGCTTCTGTTGGACTTGCTACTGCTCTAGTGCAGGTGATGACATGGTAAAGAAAAAAGGAAGAGGGTGAGGAAATAAGGGTTCTCTTTTCCACTTTTCTCTCTTTCTTCTTTCGGACAGGTGATGACATCGTTTTCTTTCCTCTTCAAAGAATTTAAAAAATTAAACTGAGTTCTGAGAACGTGACAGGTGAAGAGTGAAAACATGCATGCAACATCTGCATTATATGTTGTTCCTTTAAGAGGGTTGTACTGCATAAACTGAACAAGATGGCCCAGGAAGGAAAAAAGAAGAACAAAAGAATGAAGGAAAAAAAGAAGAATCTTAGTTTTTTCTAATTACTGTTTCTTTTAGGGTAAGTAGAATCACATAGGTTTATAACCAAAAAAAAAAAAAAAAGGTAGAATCACATAGTTCATATAAACCCAGAGCGCAACACTCCAAGGAGGAAAAGCAAAAAAAAACAGTGTAAATCACTGTCTCTCTGGGTGAAGCATGCACCTTGAAACGGAGTAACCCAAAAATAAAAGGCAGTGTGAAAGTGGTCCTCTTTCTAGGAGAGGGTGAGAAGATGCTATGTGGAATTTAATTGCATATCAGAAGAAAAAAGAAAAAAGAAAAATAAAAAAAAAACCCTCATACATACAGTACCTTTGTAAATGTTATTTTGTAGCCACATAAAGGCTTATCATTAATTATAAGGAAGGTATACATTGTTTACTTAGCTGATCTTAATTAAGTTCAACATAATAAATGCAATCACAAGAATAGCAATCATTTCATAACAACTAGAAAGGGCAATACATGCATATACTATTAAACATGGGTGAGGCTGAGGTTTTCAGGAGAGTCTCCCCAGTAGTACGATTGGGGAATTTGATCAACCTCATCATTCACTGACTTAGGTCAAGCATAAAAAACTAGTTGATACTCACATGGTACCATTTATATGTTCAGTAAAATCCATTAGACTTTTGAGTTCCCTCCCCCTGGTCCAACTTTGTTTGCTTGTTTCCATCCAGCTTTAAACCAAAGTGAATGTGAGGGAAATGTGCCCACTGCATATATAAAAGGAGACAAACACCACACCCCAGAAAAAGAAAATTAATAGGGTACCAAATAATACTGATAAACTACCTGTTTACCGTAGATTATAAACATTAAATTTAAAAAATTAATAGTTGTGATAGGGTAGCACCAAGCTGTAAAAACATGCATGAATTAGAAGAAGTCATAAATGTAAAGGTCAATGCAACTCTCATTTCCCATTAGCTTCATTTGTTCATTCTAACTATTTTTGAGTGTTTTGATAGACTTAATTGAGCAAAGGAAAACATATAATCGGATCACATATTATTATAACAGTTAGACTGATCAAAGATCACCCTATTTGTGAGATCATAACAAAATCCAAAAATTTCAGTATGTATAGTTGTATTGCCAATATGACTGGAGGTTGTGGAATAATACCATCATAATTAAGGGCACATGCAGTGGAAACTCAACTGTGGTGCATCTTGAAAATTATTTGTAAGTAAAGTTCAGCTAACTAATCTATTCCTCATCTCAAAGACCATAACTGAACAGACAGCAAGCAACTGCATGCCCACACCAAATCCTTCATATGCTTGAACGTTTATTTGAACATTATCTTCCTTACCGAAAAGGAATTAGCATATAATAAGATTGATACTAGACATATCAAGCAAATATTGTATAGATTCAACAAAAATCATGTGATTGGTTTAGCCAAGAATGTCAGTAATAGGTCGCGTTACTAGCTCTAGCACACAGAAATACGTACATTAAATATATGAAGGGTTTCCCTTTTAAATAAAGATAAGGGCCTCCTTTCAGCTTCAACAAGACTAGTTCCCAAAACAATGTTCATCCTATCACTTGTTTCTGTTCTGCAATTTGCACATGACTTTTTGCACATTCACCATCATTTCTTCTATTAATTAGTGTCCAATAGTACTAATAAGAGATAATAATTGTTTTTGGTAAATATAAGACATAAAATAGTTGTTGAAATAATTGGTGTGCTGATTGTACAGTACTGCTTTTTTGCACCATTAAATCTAGCCCCTTATTAAGAGATGATTTTGCATATGTTGTATAATATGTAAACATGTATTCTTGATTTATTTTATTTTCTAACAAAGTCATCTGCATAGGATGGGAATTTTTGAATGAGACATCATAATTATTGGTACTAGGAGTACGTACGATACACACTAAGCTTGTGTGAAAGAAGAAAATGATTAATTCTAAAAATAGAAAAATGAACCATGGAGTGATTAAAACTGAGAAGGAAAAAAGAGGAAAACAGAAGTCTAAATATATATAAAATTTTAGTTACATTTGTAACCTTATTTGTTTCATTGATATATTAAGTAATCCAAATAAATAAAGATGCTTTTGAATTTTGAAAAAATAGATATAAAACTAATAGATAGAGAAATATTTCTTATTTAGTAGTAAAGATAAGTTGCTGCATTACCAAAAGGAAAAAAAAAATGTTGTAACTAGATAAGGGGTCAATAGCATATTAAAACTTCTTCGTAATAAAACTTTGGGAGAAAACTAGTTGAAGGGCATGATTGCCTCCCTTAATATGACCTTTCATATTATTGACAGCAAGTGCTTTTAATTTATTAGTAGTAACTAACTTAAAACAATTTCCCTGGGCATAAAAAGTGGTCAGATAACAGTGAGGCTTAGGTACTATGCATGTTTGATCCATTGTACCAATAAAGGAAAATTAAGACAAGAAAATTATCTTGTTATAGTTTACTCTACCAAATCATTCATTTAAATAGTTAACAATGCCATTAATTAGTAGATTTTAGAAAAACTTCAATTTTTGCTTCCCCTCACTAATAGTTTACTCTTAGGCGAAGCTCTACATGTTTGTATGCATTGATATACCAAAAAAGAAAACAAACTACTGCACCAACAGGGAGCAATATGTATGAAAGCAAACTCCGGGAGGAGACTAGTTTAAAAGCATGATTTCCCCTTCTTCTTCCAAGTATGAACTTCCTTACATATAGATAATAATCATAATACTATATATGGTATATGGTGTAAAGCTTGAGCTTACATTTTTGGCTGCTGTGCTGAAAGCCTCTCTATGGCTGATGTCAGGATTACTAGCCTTAATCCTTTGGATTTCCTCCCTGCCAAACAAGACATTAGGATCATAGTTTAGGGGACCAATAATCAATTCAATATTGCTACATTTTTTTTATTTTGGTGAATAAAATCATTTGCAAATATAATTGAGGATAATATTAATTAAATGAAAAATATTACTTACTTAATGAACCGGTTATAAGCAGAAGGAACACGTTGTCTCTTCTCTGGGGCTGAAATATTCATGAGATAGTTTAGAAGATTAAACACAAGAATTGCACAATGTAATGCCATTCATCATCAATTCAAACTTATACTGCATAATATATTATTGACTATATTTAGTTTCAATTTTTTTGGTACAAAACAACATAGAGATTTGAATCTAAGAGCTTCTAGAAACTATCCAAATCTTTTATCACTAGTCTATACCCAATAACTTGATTTGGATTCATTTTGAGCCATGACAAGTGCATGCAGACCCCATAGCTGGACTAATTTAACTGGTAGTAGAACCAGGTAATTAAGGACCATATGTTCCCTTGTAGCATCCAAATAAGTTTTGATATTCCATCTGATTATCTAAGGGTCTATTATTTGCTCTCTTAGTGTTATAGGCTTTTATATATGCTGCTTGCTATTTCTCAAACACTTTTTGTCGTGATTATAAAGGTAATTATTTCAGAGAGGAAATTCCACCCACTGAAATGTAGTCCAATATTAGTTACCTGAGCTGTTATGGTAAGTTGAATCTCTAACTGTAAAATGAATTCACATATGAATAAGTATATAAGATATGTTCTAGGGCACAGCAATCAATTATGGAAGGGTCAATTTTGTTACGTAAGGTCACCATCTGAGAGGGGCCATTTAAATTGAAGAAAATACAAGAGGTCTCAATTTGGGTACTCTTGTACCAAAAAAAGTTGGACACTCAGAGATGGATGCCCACTCTTATGAAAAACTCGTTTTGTGACAAGTGGCCACAATGATAGGCTGTTCTGCTTGCTTATTAACTTCTGCCAGTTGTGAAGTGAGTCTGAGTCTTTTGTCTTTAAACCAACTAGGTGTATAACAAAAAGATTAGCTTGGGTTGGGTACTCCTTTGTTCATTTCAACTTAGATGCATAAGGTACAGCTTCATCATGATACCAGCAAGAGCTAAATACAAATGAAAGAAAGAGAGAGTGTATGTGTGTGGATTATGACTCACGGCGAATGGGAGGAATCCTAGCTTGCTCATGCTCTACAGACTCAAGTGAAACTAATTTGCTGCATTTTGAAGATGATCCCACTTCCTTGCTGCTTGATTCTTCAAAATTTAGATGCTGTTTCTGTGACTTAGCAACAATATAGGAACAATGAGTAAGAAATACACACACACACTCACTCACTCACATAAATGTCCAGTTACCTGATTAAAGAAGAGTACAAATTAAATAAAGAGAACCAGTAAAAAATAAGTATATATATATATATATCTTCCAGTTACCCATAAGGTCTTTAATGTGTCCAGAAGAAGAGAGCTAAAAGAACATGAAATACCTGAGGGTCTTGAGGAGGAAATGTTTGAAGGGATGCACCCATGTTAACTGATAGCAAATTGGCACAATGCCCACATCTAACCGTCACTATGGTGAGCAAACTGCTGCATGGAACGCTAACCTGCCAATACCCATTTTGGCATACAAAACAAACATTATCACTTCCAATCTTCACCACAAACCCAAAAGAACCACCCCCTCCCTGTCTTTCTCTCTGACACACACACACACACACACAGAGTCAAGAGGGTATTAAACTTTATCATCCAGCAAAAATCAAGAACTGAAAAAAGCTGAATGTTTAATGTGTAAATTCGGATTTCTGAACTATAAATGAAACCCGGTGCTTTAAATTTCTTGGATCATTGATTACCATAGCCATAGATCTGGGTTGCAGATTATATTTGTAAGTAGGGGTTAGTAGGGGAACTGAATACTGTGCATGTGCTGAAATTTGAAGCCCTCACATTTCCAAGAAAGGAACTTGGAAGCACCAGAAAATGCACTAAGATAGAGAAACTGGATGCCAGAGAAAAGTTGAGAAACATGTTTGGAATTTGCAAGCCCAGAAGAAGCAGAAGCAGAAGCAGCAGAAAGAAGTTGAGGATTGATAAAAGATGCTTGAGAATAAGGAAGTGAGTGCAGCAATGTTTTCTTTTTCACTCTGAGATGCCTACTTTTATGCAGCTGGAGTGGAGACTAGAGAGAGTGTGGAATTCAATACATTATAGCAGTGAGCTCAGGTCAAGGAGACCTGACATGGTAATAACTGTGAGGGCTTGCCCTTAATTTAAAAGTTAGCACTCTCACAATGTCTCCTTGCTCTCGGTGCGCATCACTTTTTGCCTGACACTGCAAGGCAAGATGATAAAAGATAGAAAATGCATAGCTCTCGTAGATAGAGAAAGAGAGAGAGAGAGGGATGAAAACGACCTGACTGGAGCGGAAACCATAAAGGCCATGGACACCATTAACCACTGGTATCAAAGATATATAGGCCATGAATAAAGGGACGTGATCATCATCATTAAGCAGATTATTTTTTCTGCTCTTTGTGCAGTGTTTAAGATCTCCATTTGAGGAGAGAAAGACAAAGGGATCATAGAGTATGCTTTTTCAAAAGGGGTATTTTAGCAGAGAAGTTATGATGAAAGGAGAGAGGTAAAAAAAGGCATATTCTGGTGATGTGGGAAATGGCTTATTGGTCTGGCAGCCAAAATATCTCCCCCTTAAGTTCTTGTAGAAAGAAAGAGAGACACTGCCTTATGTACTTAAAGGAAGCAGCAATTCTGAAATTGTGCAAAAACTTGATGGCATACGATCATAAAAAAAGATGCTTCACTGGCAAATTATGATGAACAGAAAAACCCACCTTCTCCTCATCACAGAAAGGGAAGAGATAGGCTGAGGAGTGAGGAGTGAGGAGTGAGGAGAGAGAAACGATACTGCGTCTCATCACATGGATTTGTATACGGATTTTTGTGAGCTAGCTAGCTGCGTGAGTAAGCACAACAAGTACAGAAAATAAAAGAAGAAAAACACATCAACTAATTAAAACAGTGGTAGATTTGTATATAGCATAAGATCATATGATGCTATATATGATTCTGCAAACAATTGTAGGGGAAAGTCACCTTATGTTGAGTTCTAAAGGAAGCAACTTGTGGAAGAACCCTAATAACTGAGAGTAGCCCTAGTCATAGCTCTCATAAAATCTCCTATGGGTACGTGTTTGTTTATAAACTTCCTTGGAATTGTTTCCTTCTCGTTCACAGTAATTCTTTATGGTGATGCTCAAATTGGGATATGCCTTAACTTGTTAAATGAAAGATCGACAAGTGTTTAGGTACTGGGTTTCCAATTTCCATTTTTCAGCTACTGGGTCTGCATATAACACTTAACTTCCTTGAACTCGCACCCCAGATGAATTTCTTAGCATATCTGAGGTTATGGAGCAAAACCCAGCTACACTTTCCCATAAAATATAAGATTGCGATAGAATTCCTTGTCTGAACCACAAGCTTTGTCAAGAAAATAACTTCGGTGATGGTTTCCAATTCCAAGGGGAAGTTATCCACAAGTTCAAAGGCTTAGCTTTCTGTGAATTGGGGTAACAGTTGCATTCAAATAGTCCAAATTTCGTCCACTCACATATGCATTCTTATTAGGTCTTGGTAGCTGAATTTTACTTTTTCATGGCTACCCACAACAGCTTTTTCTCCTTTATTCAAAACTCTCATGTCATGATCTCGATACAAGCAAAAATAAATAAATATATATATGAAGCGGGGATTGCCAAATCAGCTGATGAAAGACACGGCATAATGAAAAACTTAGAAGAATATGGAAAAAAAGAGGAAAACAAGAGAATCGAGTGCTGTACCGCTAGAATGGTGTTGCAGAAGTTGCAGTGAACATAACAAACGCGTTCGGTTGCCATCATGTCCATTGACATTTTTCCTTTACTTTCTTTTTTATTTGTGACTGTGTCCTGTGAGTGTGCTTAGTAGATATATAGGCAGATCACCGAGAGAATTCCTTGGCAGAAAGA
Organism: Cercis canadensis; assembly: GCA_003255065.1. Lineage (NCBI taxonomy): Eukaryota > Viridiplantae > Streptophyta > Magnoliopsida > Fabales > Fabaceae > Cercis > Cercis canadensis. Next base: position 323,883 of record QAOA01006686.1, on the reverse strand, counting down.
AAAGTGAACTAAGATCAACAATTTGCAGAATACCCAGAAAGAAAATAAGTCAGGGAAGAAAAAAAAAAACAAAAACAAAAACTTTTTTTTGATGAAGAGAGAGAAAGAGAGAGAGATGTGTACAAAAATCTCAAAGGTGAGGATGGGACTAGTCTGGTCGGGGAAAACCAGTGAAGTGAGAGTGGGGTTAGTGGTTTTTGATTTATCAAGAAAAGATGGATTATGGGAAAGAAAGAATGTGGATTGCTTCTATGTATGTGCGCGTGTGTGTGAAATCCGCAGAGGCAGAGTGGGGAAAGATGGTGTGGGGGTGGGATGTGTTATGATTGAGGGAATGAGTGGGTGGGAGTGACCCATCTCTCTAACCATACTGGCTTTCTGTAGCGGACGAGGGGGGCGAGATATTAATGCTTGGAATGTTTAGGGATGAGAGAGAGAGCTTCAAATTTTAAGGGCAGTGAGAGAGATTATAAAGCTTAAGTTTTTTTGGGGATCAGAGACATGCTTAGAATTTGTGTCATTCAAATGTGTGCATGTGAAAGGTAAGGTGACAAATGGTTCACTAGTTTTACCGCTTTCTTCTTTCCAACAATTTTTTTGTTTGACACTTTTTTAAGTCTATTCTCTGACCCTCTCTTCAAAGGCACTATCACTCACTCACAACCTATATTTTAAACATTAGATTGGTCTACTAAATCAAGCTGTCTAAATCAAGTTATTCTAAAGTTCTAAACGTTAATAACATAATCAAGTCAACAATGCATTAGCAAGGATTACTAATCATGGCGTTGAAAATACCATTTCTGTACATCGTGTTATGGGGGTGTACTATTTGCGAGTGATTAGACGTCTTCCTATACATTCATGTATTTCCCACAAAACGTTTCACGTGGGAATTCTCTTTTGGTAGGGATGAAAGTGGGGACGGCAATTTAACTCATATCAGATCGTTTTCTAATATAATTTTTACCTTATTATATATGCAGGGCATAAAAAATGGGTATGAGAATGAAGATAAGAATTTAAACAAATAATTTAACATGATTGAACCTGGGATGAGGAGGGCAGTACTCAATCCACATTGCCATGTATATTATTTATATATATGTACCAAAAAAAAATTAATTCTAAATCAAATAGTAACCCTAACCCATATATATTATATATTCTAATTGCTTGGAGATTTTATCATTTGTTTGATAACAATCTTGATAATTTTACTTGAACATTATTTATCTTACTGTTGTTGCTTCAAAATATTTTGAATTATTGATGATGTTGTTTGAGGATGATTTATATTCTCTTGTTGGATAAAACTTGAATTTTAATAAGAAATTATGATTGATAGATTAAACTTGTGATTTCATTAATTTAGACTTAAACATGATTATATACGAATAGATGAGGTAGGACATGAGATAATGGGCATTCAACAGGGATGAAGATATGGCTCTTGATAAATCCCCATTAGAAGATGGAGATGGAGTTTGTACACAGAGGCGGAGATGAGGAGTGAGAGCCCGCCCATTGCCATCCCTAGATTAAAGCTTTTTGTTTTTTTTTCTCTCCTTTTGATGGACTTGAAATTGCCAAATACAGATTGAAAACTTAACGGAATGAAACTCTGCATAGTTTGAGAGACAATAGTCATATAATCCAAGGACGAATAACAAGTAAATGTTTCTCAACAGTTTGCGGTGCGTAACTTACTGTGTCACTGTCAACACAAATGGGTTGAAGGGGATTTAACTCGTATAGGAACTACAAAAGGTTGAGACCTTACTATATGTACAAGACACAGCACAGCGTATCCGATCTAGCTCCTTAGTCACTTTTTACACTTAAGCATCCGAAAAATATAAGGATATACATGGGACGCGTATACTTTTTCTAAAAATAAAGGAAGAAAGATAAGGGTGCTGAGTAAGAAGAAAAATCATTGTGTACTGGTTTAGGTTTGAAAATGATCATCACCATCATTACTATTTATCATTGGATAAGAGAAGGGTAAAAACTAAAAAGTGTTACCTATGCAGGAGGGTATATATTGAAGGTCGTACAGAAGTAATGGAAATAATCCAGCAGAAGAAGACAAGTGTATTTGACCAAAAAAAGAAGACGACGACGAGTGTATAGTAAGACAGGCATATGGTGCTTTGCATTAGAAATTACCATATATTAGCACATGAGAAAAGCTCAAGTTTTTTTTGTAAAACTAATTCGTACTTAGGAAATATCAATACGTTTTAATTTTAGAATCATGTGTAGTTGAAAAAAAATAAAATTTTCTTCTTAAAGGAGGGGGTTATTTTCCAGAATAAACATATATGAAAAAAAATTACATCGTTTTGTATCCGTAATTAATTTGAGAAGATATTTTCACAAATCCCGTATCATTTTGAATTAAAATTAGAATATAAAATTAAGAGATCACATATGCGCAATATCTTTGACATTATCATATAAGATTCTTGAGGATTTTGTCAATCTGTGTGCTTTTATTCTGTCGGATTAATGGTATATGTGATAAGTTGAAACAGACCATTCATTTCCATCTTTGAACTTTTATCTTATTTTTTTCCTGCAAATATTTCACCTGTTATCCAGTAAATATATAGAGAATGTGTTCTTAAAAATTTCTTTTTTTCTTATGGAGGCTATATCAGAGATAACATATCTCCTCCTAGGATCTTACACTGAGATTTGACTACAGCTCTCTACAATAAAATATTACTACTGAACCATTGGATGTCCTAACCTTTTTTGTTATATATACAGAGATAAAAATATATATTTCCTTCTCAAACTAGATAGGTAAGAAAAAAGTGAAAAGACAAAGGCATTTTCATACTTCCTATACCAAGCACCAATTGTAACTCCAATGCATGTTTTGAAATTTGATTGAAGTTCTGTGGGACTCTTGAGGAGATTTTGAGGTAATGCCATCAATATGCTAAGACATTACCTTCGACTAAAAGAATGATAATTGAGTGGCGAATGAGCTTATTGGGTACAAGGCGCATCTTCATCAGCAGAAAGATGAGTGAGAGATGTTTTAGTTTCTTCAAGTTCAAGATGTATATAACAAAGAGAAAAGATTCTCTCGTATATAATAACATGCAGGTGCTGAGACTTCTTCTCTTTTTCTAATGTTAGGCATCTTACAATAGGATAAGTCGTGGTAGGTTTAGAAGTGTCGTACGTGGATCTCTTCTACTCAAACCAAAATGGCTTTCCCCTCCTCCACCACCCCCNCCCCCCCCCCCTTGGTTTATCCTTTTGTGAGTGTTGCTAACATTCAATCTAACGTGCTTAAAAGAGAGATGCCAAAGCGCCAGAAAAGTGTTCCGTATTAAGGCTTTTATATACGAGGAACAAAAATTATGACAATAACTTGGCCAATTTAGTTTAGCAGGTCACTAAATCCTGAGGGTGCAATGGTATGCACATTGGCACACAAGAAAAAGTAGTTTTTGCGAGAGCACTCTAATAATTGAACACTAAATATTTTATCATACAAATTTCAAATTTAAATCCATTAAAAATGTGTGGACTGTGGAGTGAGATTGATATATATATGTAACCTACAAGTAACTAAAAGAAAAGAAAAGGAAAGAGGAGATAGCTAGCTAGGGAGCTTTTCGTATTTATTTAATAGTAACGACTTCAATTGTTGATTTTATTTAAAAAATCGTTTTAATTTTTAAATCGGTCATGATTTTTTTAATAGATAGAGACTATGTAATAAATCCAAAATCATAAGTATCTGGTTTCCTATATAAATTTCACTTATTTTCTCAATTTTTATTTTTCTACCATAGTTCTTGACCATTGTGTTTTATAGACTTTACCTTTTCCTCTTTTTGGCTGAATCATTTAATAGATCTTACAATAAATTGGCTAATAGTGACTACTAACTAACAATAATTAAAAATAATTTTGTATTTTCTTTTTCTACTGAATTTCGTATGTTTTGGTTGGATGAGAGGAAATCTATTGTGACTTTCTTTTATGCAAAATGCTAGATCAAAGACATAAATAATACATAAATTAATTTTAATTTCATAAATATCATACTTTTCAACCTATTTACACTAATACCGTTGTTTTTTTATTTTTTTATTAATATTCAAAACTGAAAAGATGAAGAGATAAAATGTGAATGACACAGTTGGACAAATTGCATCACCCTCTTGGTGATGCCATTTCAAAATTGTGTCACACCCTTAGTGATGTCATTTGTCCGTACGGTGATGCCATTTGGCAAATGACATTACCAAGAGGGTGACACAATTTGCACAATTACTTTACTCATATTCTCTCTCTTCATCTTTTTAGCAATTGTTCATGTTACATTATTTTATTGGTGACACAATATAAAAATTTGTGTCATGAAAACGACGATATTAATAGAAATAATTTCAAAAATATAGTATTTATGAAATTGAAATTATATTTTATATTATTTAAGTCGTTGATCCATGCTATCATGCTATGGCATCAAGTACCATGATAAGAAAGTGAAGCCCAGCTTAGATTAGAGCCCATAAAAGCCCTTTCCTAGTGTGGACCACTATAAAACATGTAAGATTGAAGCCCAAACTTCATTATTGTGTCGTGTCGCCAAGAACTGACGTTCTTTTTTTTTAGCCGAAAAGAAAATAAGTGCTACTGTCACTTAACCGTTAGATCCAGGGAGGGATGCAAAAACTAGTCCTAAGTAGATCGAAGTTAAATTTCCTTAAACTTATTTTATACGACTCAAATTCTCTACATCCTTAAATCCAATATGCAAATCTACTAATGTCTTCTTTTATTTTTCGAAAATTTTATGATACTATATGTGTATCTCATACTATACTGATGTGACAAATATACGTAATTTTATATTTTATTAGATATAAAATTAATTTATCTTATTTTTTAAATAAACTTAAAAATAGTTAATTTGTACATATGTCATTCATACATTAACTATTTCTATGTAGTATGATATACAACATAAATATCAAAAATATATGAGAAATCTCATTTATTTTTTCATTATTTACACTTATCTTATGTTTTATCATGTAATACTAACAAGAAAGTATCCAAACAAATTAATTCAGAATTTAGCACAAACATTGATCAAACCAATACTGTTACGAAACCATATTAAAATACAATCTTACATCAATTATAACACTGAAACACTTTCACTGAAAAAAATACATAAGAGCATAATAAACTGAAAAATAGGAAAAGAGCACACTACATTATGAGAATAGAATCAGGACATCAAATACTCAATACTCATAACTAATTAAATTATAAATATACTACCAACAAAATTAAATCATAAATAAATATGCAAACACATATAATTTAACTAACCCAAGGATTTGTTTGAGATTCAAGTTGAAATTCTCATTTTTTCATATCTTCAACTAAACAATTTAGGTCTAATAAAAAATAATAATAAAATTGGGTTGTACAAGTTTTTCCAGAACGCTTAAAGCCTCACGGCCCTCAACTGGTAACAGTCGCACCTAAAGACAACTACAAAAAAGGCACCCAGAGATATGGTTAGAAATAGGCTAGCAAGATGGCAGTTGTCTCATTTCTTGGTTTCTTTCCACTCTGGTACCGAAGTTTTGTTGTCTTCAGTTAACGTAAGAATTCTCTGCTTCCTTACAGAGAATGAAAATTAATGGAGGAGGTTTATTCCAAACAGATAGATACACACAGATTCAAGGCTGAACATGTCTCCAGAGCACCCAGAAATAAAGGCAGATGCAACCTGTGCTCGGTTTAATTTTTTATACATCATACAAGGAGGACAAAAATGTCCTGCCATAGGACTTGATGGATATAATCGACACTCCATAAGTCAACACTCACTCGTCTTGCCTACCCAGTCTTCTACTCTTCTTCACGGTCAAACTGCAGCGTTATTTCATGACTTAACTAAAAACTCCCAACTTATTTTAATATACTGTCATTGACTTCAATTCCAATACCTCTTACTCTTATCTGGGAAATGGCTCACCTACCCATCATCTACCAAATAACCCAAAGCCTATTTTATTCTTCGTCTCCTACCCTCCTCTTGGAAACAAAAAGCCTGCTGATACTTTTCTACGTGGACTTTCTCTCTCCACCCAAAAAGCTTGGATTTTTATTAGTGACATTGTCATCATCGACCCCCTATCCTCATTTCAAGCTTTCAGCTTTCGGAGTCTCGCTCTCTCTTCTGGCGATGACGCTGGCCCGAGGAGTCGCCATTCTCATCCTCTTGATAGCTTTGTACTGTGGATTAGACCCTTTGGAGCACAGCCCCATTGCGGGCTTCCCAGACTTTGTGGCGAATAGAATTGACTTGCCTGATTGGTCTCAGGTTCCAACGGAGAGAGACAATGATAATTTGTTGCAGAAATCGGAGATTAAGTTTCTGAACCAAGTCCAGGGACCGGAGAGCGTTGCATTCGATCCACTCGGTCGTGGACCTTACACGGGTGTCGCTGATGGAAGAGTTTTATTCTGGAATGGCCAGTCTTGGACTGATTTTGCTTATACCTCGCCCAACAGGTCAGAATTCTCTTCTTTTCCCCCCCTTCTCAATTGCTTATACAAGTTTCTGGGAATGGGTTTTCCTTTCCTTAATTCCAAGCAACTGAAGTCAACAACAAAATAGTAAATACTAACTTGATGTTACTGATAGCGGTATGATATGCAGTAATAGGTCGAGTAATATATCATATTTATATCATCTTTCCAAGTTCATAATTCATGTTCTATATATCCATACCACTGTCATAAAATGCAGTTCGGTTAGAGGGACACTCTAGTCACTTATTACGGTGATATGATTATTAGTTTCAAAATGAATCATAATTGTATTCATAAACCAATACAAAATGCTTATCTTCTCAATTTGAAGATACTGACAGAGGAATAAATGTCTTTTCTGCAGGTCAATTCTTCAAGCCTATTGTCTGTTTTAACTCTGGTTTTTCGCTTTAGACTTCATATTTACTATTGTTGAGATGTTGTCTGACGATATAACTGTTAGACCTTACAGCTTGTGGTCTCATCTTTTTAGAAGTTTAATGAACACGATACCTTCAAGGCTAAAAGTCTGTCTCATGGTTAACTGATGATTATATTCTTATTGACTTATTCCTAAGGATTAGTTTAGTATTTTGGCTGTTTATATTTTCCACATCACAGAGTTAAATGATATTGTTTCTTCTCCTACTTGTATTTTGGACACAGGTCAGAACTATGTAATCCTAAAGAATCAGCATCACCAGTGAGTTATGTGAAGACTGAGCATATCTGTGGAAGGCCTCTGGGACTCAGATTTGATAAAAAAACAGGTGATTTATACATTGCAGATGCATATTTTGGGCTCATGAAGGTGGGGCCGGAGGGTGGTTTGGCAGCTTCTCTAGCAACTGCGGCTGAAGGGGTGCCGCTGAGATTTACTAATGATGTGGACATTGATACAGAAGGAAATGTTTATTTTACCGATAGCAGCACTAAATATCAAAGGAGGTAGGCTTATTCTATTTAATCTTTTGACGCTGAGAGTGGGACTGCACATTTTGAAATTGTCACCATTTTGGATGTAAAAGTAGTATTAAAATGTAAGCTGAAGGTATCTGTTTCGTTGATTATTGTGTGCAACACTTCTGCATATTGTTGGGTTGCCACTTGCCCTGAATTTATCTACCATGGGATGTTAGACACTATCTTATTTTGTAATGTTAGATACTCTCAATTAAGGGCTTGGTATTACCATTCTTTAAGGGAGTGGTGACGGCCTGAGTTGGTAGGGGGCTGCATGCGATACCCATGCAAGTAGATTACTGAAATGAAACCAATAACTAGTAATAATTCGAGTGCTTGTTTTCTTTCCTAAACAGAAGAATCACTATGGGAATATGTCGTTGTTGTAGTGTAGAGTGTATGGTTGTGTGAATATATATAATGCTGCGAGTATAATTTTCCCATCTTCAGAACATGTTCCAACGCTTGAAAACCCATTTAATCACTAGGAATAATATTAGAGATCGGATGTCATTTTATTTAGAATTGTCAGAGCAGAAAAAAGATTCTCACATTGAAACAATTTGTGGACGATTGTGGGAAATGTTTGTTGGGAAGCATTTTCCTTCAATTTTTTTGGATGATATAGTCTCTTTCAAGAGACTTTTGGTGTGCAAGATGTGTTATCATAGCCAACAGTTCAGCTGGGATGAGTATTCGTGCAGTTGTAGTCTTGTAGAGTTGTGTAATGACTCCTATATAGCCTTCCGATGCTTAAATCAATCTCTTTGGTTTGGTGGCATTCTTGTTTAAGGGAGAGGGAAGCTTGTTTTGCATCCCAACATGGTTGTAGTTACTGAGGTCTTAGGTTTATATAAAATTCATTGTTTTCGAGATTTTGAGCTTAGAATTCTGAAAGAATGATCTTGTATTGTTTCTTCTCTGTCTTGACTTGTTGGTTCAAACATGGTTTTGTGTGCAGGAACTTCATTCAGCTGGTATTTTCTGGCGAGGATAGTGGCAGAGTTTTGAAATACAATCCTGTCACTAAGGAAACCATTGTTCTTGTCAGGAACGTCCAATTTCCAAATGGTATTTCCTTAAGCAAGGATGGTTCCTTCTTTGTCTTCTGTGAAGGGTCTATTGGCAGGTGAATATATTAATTATAATGTTTTCTACTTTTTTTATGTTAAGACGCTTTATGTGGTGCCTTTCCTATTTACATATACACAAAGCCGAATTCCATCTTTCTACTCTAGAAAGGTTTCTAAATTCAATTTGTTAGTTGTTGGCTGGTGAGAAGACCGCTCTAAATCACTCTGAGATGAATTCCAAGGTAGCATGTGTTGGCACAGCAATTGGAGCAGTTCAGAAGAGCTTGATGATTGGTTGGCACACTAGTTACATTCTCAAGCATTTTCCCTTTACTTTGATAAGTTTTTCTTTCAAAAGATTGAGAAATAAATTATTACTTTCATGTTTTTCTAAAACTAAATTTCACGCTCTTTCCTAGAAGAGTATGTTTCATTTATACCAGTGGAACCAAGTGGATTTCGTGGCTGTGATGATGAAATGCATACTTGCACAACCAATAATATAAGTAATTTGTGCGCCTACACTGGAATTCTTGTTCATGGTATTCATAAAACTTTTCTCCTTTTCTGTAGGTTGCGAAAGTACTGGCTAAAAGGTGATAAAGCTGGAACTTCAGAGGTCATAGCCATCCTACCTGGATTTCCTGACAATGTTAGAGTTAATGAAAATGGTGATTTTTGGGTGGCTGTTCATTGTCGAAGGAGTATGTACAGTTACCTTAACGGTGTCTACCCAAAGCTAAGAAAATTTATACTCAAGCTCCCCATTCCAACTAGAATGCAGTACCTGCTTCAGATCGGAGGCAAGCTCCATGCAGTAGTTGTTAAGTATAGCCCTGGAGGTAAACTTCTGCAGATATTGGAGGACAGTCAGGGAAAAGTTGTTAGAGCTGTAAGTGAAGTGGAAGAGAAGGATGGAAAACTATGGATGGGAAGTGTTCTCGTGCCTTTTATTGCAGTTCACAATTTGACATAATGCAGAGATTTCCACAGTTCCTGCAATAGTTCTACGTGTTTCACTATTGTAACGACTCTTGTTATGATCAGGGTTCCTTGCTCTGAAAGACTTTTACTTCTATATTTCTATGTTTTAGCTGGAAAATCATGCAGTAGTGGCAGTGGGACTGTGATTGAGAAACATGGTTTTTATTTTCCACATGCATACAATCTTTGGGGAAAAATATAACAGAAGAAAAGAAAGAAAATAATAGTGTAATTAGGTTTTGTCGTCTCAATTCTTAAAGATAACTTTGATATTTAAAAGTGATTCACTTGTTAAATTTCAACACTTCTCATCTTAAATAAAAATCAAGAGCCCATAGTTTTTTTATTGACAAATGAAAATCTGGAAAAAAAGATATATTATAATCACAATTAGATTAGATTAAGTGCCTATGGGCTATCAGATTGTTGGAAACAATTTTATGTATGTTATAAAGTTTTTTTTAGAAAAAAGACGTAGATATAGATGAGAGAAGAGAAATAAAAAGAATAAGATTCAATTTTTTCCCTATATTTTCTTGAAAACAGTTTTTTTCAAAAAAAATTAGTACAACATATAATAATTCCTGAAGTTTCATTAAATGTTTAAAGTAAAAAAAATTTAAACAAATAAAAGGGAAAGACTTGACAAGGCCAAATAGGCACAAATAAGAGGAAAGAAAAGTAAAAACAGAAAGGTACTCAAAGGTCCGGACTCCGGACCAGGGGTTCATATTGGTCCGAGTCAACTATATACACTGCAGAGTGAAGAGTGTAGAGCGTAGGCACCGCACCACACCACACCACACCACACCACCCCGTCGGCTCGGGATAGATACCCACCGTATTCGTAATTCTAATTCGTATTCGGTGCTCCGCGCACAAACCCATTCTTTTATATTTGTCATAGTCTGGTACGATAGAACCCGCTCAAACTCAGGTGCTCTTGCCCCTACGTCCAAATGGTAAGTTAGGGTTCTTGATGCTTCTCTCCCTACCTTTCTCTGTATTTCCACGCTCTGCTTTGTACTTTGGCGGGGTTCTTGATAAGTGACGGAGAGAAAAAGAACATGGAAATTATAGTACTGTGCTTTATGTGTTAATTGACGTTTGTTTCTTCTGTTCTTTATTTTCTAAGTTAAGGAAATGATTAAGGTTTTGTTTGTCTTCCTGGTTACGTTGATGCTGAATATTATGGGGTTTTCTGTTCAAATTACAGTCGGATATAAGGAAATGGTTTATGAAATCCCACGAGAAGGGCAATGCAGGTGAGTCCAAGCCTACGGATCAGGCGAAGCCTTCTCCAGCTAAATCACAGCCGGAGAAACCAGTGAGTGCCGATATATTTTCTTTTCTTTTCTTATTTCAAATGTTGATGAAGTTCTCTTTTCATTTAAATGTGTTTATGAAGTTAAAATTTAGCTTTAGGTTGTTGCATTCTTTTCTGGTGACATGCATCTATTGCCTATTGGGCCAAATTGTTCTTTCAGGATAATCATATTTGAGAATTTGTTTAAGTAATGGATTAAAGGACATCCCTCAAGTCATTACTTGTTTTGGTTTTTCTTTTTGTTCTAATCTTGTCACTTTGAAGAGCCTGGCAGAGCCAGAAGCACATTGGTTCCCCTTAAAGATTCCTCTGCCTGTCTTAGAGCTACTAATGAGTTTTGTCAAAAGTGTTGAAATTCAAGGCACCAAATGTCACATATACGGTCATTTGGTTGCTGCACTTATAAATACTTTCTTTAGTGGAATCATGGATGACTAGATATCACTTTTTTAGGGTCGTCTTGCGCAGGCACCTGGAGGTCAAGAAAGTTCAGGGAGGAGGAAAACAAGCAAATATTTTGATAAGGACAAACAAAAGCCACAAGATGAGGTAGAAATAAAGGGTCTTCCGGCTAAAAGAAAGAATCCAAAGGACAGTGAGGAATTACTGAAGCCCCCTCCTTCAAAAAAAATTCATGAAGCTGATGAAGATGATGGAGACAACTCTGTCTTGCCCACATTCAGAAAGAAGTCAGCTGACAGTACTCCAACAAAGAAATCAAAGAGTGGATCAGGTAGGGGAATTCCACAGAAATCACCAGAACTGGAAGATGACGAAGATGATAACAAAGATTCTGTATCACCCCTTAAATCTGCTGGAAGGGGTCGTGGTGGAAGAGGTGCATCAGCACAATCAACTGGGGGGCGGGGTAGAGGGGGTGGAAGGGGTGGATTTATGAATTTTGGAGAAAGAAAAGATCCACCACACAAAGGAGAAAAGGTGTATACTTATTATAAGCGTCTGAATGTATCAATTGAAAGTATTGTGTGTTTGTCAATAACTTGAATCTTCTTTTGTGCGTCAGGAAGTCCCTGAAGGTGCTTCTGATTGTTTAGTTGGTTTAACTTTTGTAATCAGTGGAACGCTGGACAGGTATTTCATTCTCTCTCTCTCTCTCTCTCTCTATTTTGACTGGGATTTCACATATTTTTCTGGTATGGCAGAACATGGTTTACACTTTCTCTTTTCTTCATTATCATATTTTTTTCTTCAGTTGCTGTTTAAATTCTCCATCTACTTAGAGAAAGTAGCACATAATTTGACTTGTGTCGTATTTCACTATCTTGAGTCTTCTTTTAATTTGTCCATGTTTACAGTTTGGAACGAGAAGAAGCAGAAGATTTAATTAAACGCCATGGTGGTCGTGTGACTGGATCAGTCAGCAAGAAAACGGTGATATGATGATTTTGCTTTATATGGGGTTGAATTAACATAATTGGCACACGGTTAACATCTTCTGTTTTCAGAATTATCTTTTATGTGATGAAGATATTGGGGGCCGGAAATCTGCCAAAGCCAAAGAGCTGGGGTTAGTATATATTTATGCTTTTACAAGCTACTTTAAACATTTGTCTTGTTCTATTGTCACCTACATTTTTTCTTTGCCTTTTTTCCTTTGTTCTTATAGAACTGCCTTCCTCACTGAGGATGGCTTGTTTAATATGATCCGTGCATCAAAACCTGCATCCAAACTTGCTAAAGCTCCTTCACAAGAAGAAACAAAGAAATTGGTAAATAAGGTTGTTGCATCCCTGTCTAAAGGTCCGCCAAAAGCAGAAGCCAAGGGTAAGCCCTAATAAGCATTTAGTTACATCTTTATGGTTACTAATGTTCAGTTTTGTGCTCCCCCCCACCCCTTTTGTGTATCTATACATTAGCAGTGATTCTTAAAATTTAAGTTACTAGGGTCAATGGGAGTTCATTTTTGTGTATGTTCTAACTTGCATTCCTTTATCAACAAATGCAGTATCCCAATCTTCAGGCTCAGCTTCTGCCTTAGCTAAGCCTAAGAAAGAAAATGCTATACAGTCTCCTTTGATATGGACAGAGAAGTATCGACCTAAAGTTCCAAGTGACATCATAGGGAATCAGTCACTTGTATGTGTGTTGGTCTTCATCACCTTATTTCATGGTTAACTTTTGCTTTCATGTATACCTTGATGTGGAGAAGAGTTGTGTGATTCCTTAATGTAATGGCCGACAGGTTAAGCAACTTCATGATTGGTTGGCACATTGGCGTGAGCAATTTCTTGACAGTGGAAATAAAAAAAAGGGAAAAAAACAAAATGACTCTGGTTCCAAAAAGGCTGTCTTATTGAGTGGAACTCCTGGTATAGGAAAAACCACAGCAGCAAAGTTGGTCAGTCAGATGCTTGGTTTCCAAGCCATAGAGGTGGTGACTTTTCTTAAACAACTTATATGTGCAATAGTATTTCATCATCTAATTCTACTCATCTATTTCATCATATATGTATTTCAGGTAAATGCTAGTGACAGCCGTGGGAAGGCTGATAGCAAAATTGAGAAAGGAATTGGCGGAAGCAATGCAAATTCTATTAAGGAACTTGTCACCAATGAGGCCTTGAGTGTTAATGTGGATCGGTTGGTCTTACTTGATCATAATATGCTATGCTTGAATGCATAAAATGGATCTCTCTAAACGTTCCTTACTGTTGTAAATTTCAGGTCAAAGCATTCCAAAACTGTGCTCATTATGGATGAGGTTGATGGGATGTCCGCTGGCGATAGGGGTGGTGTTGCTGATCTTATTGCTACCATAAAGATATCAAAAATTCCTATTATCTGCATTTGTAATGACCGTTACAGCCAGAAATTGAAAAGTCTTGTAAACTACTGTTTGCTTCTTAGCTTTCGTAAACCTACAAAGCAACAGGTCTTTACCTATTATTCTCTCCAAAAATTACCTTTATTTAGATGATATCTTGTAATGATCTCCTTGCATATGAATCTTAAGGATTTGTGCCAGTTCTGTTTTATTTACTTCATCAAAATCATGTTTTATTTAGAAATACTCTTGAGTCTGTGGCAAATGATGTTTGCTTTGTATGCAACATATTTGAGTTGGCTTTGCTAGTTGGAAATAAACTATGAGATAACAATTTAATTGTTCTCAATTGCTTAATTTTTTTGGGATGAACAATTCTTACCTTTCTAACATCAATTTTGATTTATGCCAGATGGCAAAGAGGTTGATGCAAGTTGCAAAAGCTGAAGGGCTCCAAGTTAATGAGGTAAATATCTGATAAAACACTTTGTTCTATCTTATTTATTGGAATTTGTAGTTGTAATTAATTGTGTGGATTTTGAGGGTACTGAGCGCCTCTGAATTCTTGGTACCTGTCACTTAATTATAATTTTCTTCATTCATGTTGACTAACCTATCCCTTTATATCACTTACCGTGGTTGTTTCAGATTGCTCTTGAGGAACTAGCAGAAAGAGTTAATGGAGATATGCGCATGGCACTAAACCAGTTACACTATATGAGCCTCTCCATGTCAGTTATTAACTATGATGACATTAGACAGCGCCTTCTTACCAGTTCAAAGGATGAAGACATTTCACCATTCACAGCTGTTGACAAGTATGATACTTATGCTATCTCAGCACTATGTTAAAACATGCTGTAGTGTCATATGCTCCTGTCATTGAATTTTTTTATCCTCTATCTTGATAGATTGTTTGAGTTGTGTCTTGACATTTATAAAGTTTATGATAAGCTGTAGATCTATGAATTCATGAATTTACAGCCATTTCGTTGTACTATATCAAAATAAAGGCCTTGATCAACAAGGATCCCATCTTCTGGAATCAAAGCAGTAAATATCTAGAAGGTTTTTTCGAGTGCTAACTTGGCTTCATATCTTCTTGTAGGCTTTTTGGTTTTAATGCTGGGAAGTTAAAAATGGATGAGAGGATTAACCTCAGCATGAGTGATCCTGATCTTGTTCCTCTAATTATACAGGTTCTTTCATTTCTTTTGACTTTGTTAGTCTGCAAATTGTTGTATTGGAACAGTATTTGAAACTTGCTCTATGATCTAAGATTGTTACGTAGTGTTGTTATCTATTGATTTGCTTCAAGGTGAAGTTATCGTTTTTATGTGTGTCTACATGGTTGCTTGTTTAATTATATCTTAATCTTGACTTTACAGCTAGAATTTTTTGTCCCCTCTTTTTTAAATATGAGGAACAATTTGGAAGTTCAAAATAGTCTGAGTTAATTTTATTTTAGGTAGTAATTGATGTTTTGTTGTTGGATATCCATATTTTTTAATGTTGCAAGATTGACAGCATTTAAAATATTCCTGATTTATATTTCTAATAACTTCTTTTTGACATTATGCATGGCAGGAAAATTATATTAATTATAGACCAAGCTTGGCTGGTAAGGATGACAATGATGTGAAACGCATGAACTTGATTGCCCGTGCTGCTGAGTCTATTGCTGACGGGGATATAGTGAATGTACAGATTCGAAGATATCGACAATGGCAGCTCTCTCAAGCTAGTTCTATTGCATCATGCATAGTTCCGTATGTAGCATTCGCTGATTAGCTATGTTCTGGAAAATGGCACATTTTCTTTATAAGATCCTCTCCATCTAGTTGTTGTTTATCCTCTCCCTTTTTCTCTGCTTCTGTTTCAGTGCTTCATTGTTACATGGGCAAAGGGAAATACTTGAACAGGTAAAAGTGGTTTATCTTGTGCAAGCTATTGCAGTATGTCTCCCTTTCATTTTCTTTTTCTATCTTTTCTTTCCGAGCATCTGGGTTTTAAAAATATTTAAGGAAAAAAAATTCTTTTGATGTGCGATATGTCCTTAAATTGCTCCTTATCATCTGGATTAGGATGAGTAGAGCAGATTTGAGTTTGATCCTATTCTCTGTTCTAGATGTTTGAAGCTGATGTCTCTAGTCAGCATTTGTGGGTTATTTTTTTCTCTGCTGGTCTTTTTGATTGAATTCATCCTTTTGAGTTTGGATTTTGCTCAGTATCACAATTGGCATCATATCTGCAGGGAGAACGGAATTTTAATAGGTTTGGTGGTTGGCTGGGGAAGAACTCAACAATGGGCAAAAACTTGAGGCTTATGGAAGATCTGCACGTTCACATCCTTGCTTCTCGTGAATCTAGTTCAGGAAGGTGAATATGGATTTAATTGTTTACCTTCAGTTTATTATCACCTCATTTTCTCTTCCGTATGAAGTTTAATTTCTTCTGGTGACATGTTGAACGCTCCTGTCACTACTTGTAAATCATTTGTAAGTCTTCCTTGTAAACATATCTGGGATTTAAGAGGTGTTCCTTAGTATGGGTTTGTGATTGATTTTTGGACTTGAATAATTAGAACAAATATGAAAAGGATAGACGGAGAGGGGGCAGCTGATTCTTTCTCCTTTCCTCCCTCATTATCATAATGCTTCATTAAATGGTGCAGGGGAACCCTCCGCTTGGAATACCTTACACTTCTTCTTAAGCAATTGACTGAACCACTGCGAGCCCTGCCCAAGGTTGGAAGTACATTTATTGCTTTAATTGTATACACGTGGATTGATTATATATTAGGTTTGTTTTTTTGGCCTTAACCTGGATATTAGTTACATCATGCATTTCCTTGTGGAAATGGTCAGGATGAAGCTGTTCAGAAAGTTGTGGAATTTATGAACACATACTCCATCAGTCAGGAGGATTTTGATACTATTGTTGAGTTATCGAAATTTAAGGTGCCATACCTGCACCTGATGTTTATTTCGTGACTTGAAACTCTTCTCCACCTATGGTTAATTTTTGACATTATATATGCATAAGGGTCATCCAAATCCGCTAGATGGCATACAGCCTGCTGTGAAGTCAGCCCTGACAAAAGCATACAAAGAGCAAAGCAAATCTCGGATGGTTCGAGCTGCAGATCTAGTTACTCTTCCTGGAATGAAAAAGGCTCCTAAGAAGCGGATTGCTGCTATTCTAGAACCAGCTGATGAAGGACTGGAAAAGGGTGAAGGTGATACCCTGGAAGAGAGTGAAGAAGAGAATTCCTCAGACACAGAAGAGCTGGGTTAGTTTTGTATGCAGTTTTGATAATTCTGCGATTATGTGGTTCTAGCTGTTTATATTAGTTGATGACATTTACCACTTTGCATGATGCATTAGAAGGCACCACCACTGGCGAGAAGCTGCAGTCAGAACTTCAAAGTTTAAATTCAAAGGGTAGGTCATAATATGCTATTAGCATGTGATTATATGATTCGAATTTTAGGTAACTTTGCTTTGTAATGGATGAGCTTGGTTGATGATTTCCCATCTCTATGTAGCGATGCAAGTACAGTTGGATTTGAAGGGAACAGGAAATTCGGGTGCCAAGAAAACACCAGGTGGAAGAGGTAAAGGTGCTTCTGCGTCAGCTGAGAAGGCTGGGCAATCCTCAAGGGCTGGTGCGAAAAGAAAAAGGTAAAAGAAATATCAAACTGTAGGCTTTACCCTTATTTTTGGGGGGCTGACAGTCCTTGTCTCACTGCTGTAAATATACCTTTTCTTTCGTCGCTCTATTGCGACTTCATTCCTCATGTGAGGGTTTTTGCGAGGAGGTTATTTGGAATATTTGTATACGAACCCTGCCCTTCATGTAATTGTTTTAGGCCTTTTTTTTTGTTGATTTGTGGTTATTTTTCCAAGTAGGATTCCATAGAACATGGATTGTTTGTGTAGTAGACCCTTTTGATTTTGAATGCAGAGGATAACTTTATTACGTAAAACATTCCCATGTTCTTGTCTACATAGTTCGTGTTGTAAAATATAATTTTACTGGTTTATTTCCTTGATATTCGGTCTGGATGCAGCGGTTTCATGAGTGGATATCTGTTCCCCGCATAACGCAAGTGAAAAATCAGCTGGTGGCTAACTTAGCAATACTGTGTTTTGGAATTTAATCTAAATCCTTTGTAAAAAAGAAAAAAGAAAAAGAAAGAAAGGGGGATTTGCAGTATGTGAATAGTGAAAATTTTGGGGGGATTTGTCTTTTCTGGAAAATTCATTTATTTTAATGTTTGTGTAACTTTCTTTTATATGAAAAAAGGAATGATAAACATGATAATTATTGATGCTAAATGAAGAACGTATGTTCCTACTAGAAAATACTAGCAACATTTTTTTGGAAGAAAAAGTGCGCGTCGAAATATCAAGTTTAATGGCATATTAAATCTTTTGAATTAAACTAATATATTGCATGTCCACGAATTGACCGTTCATTTTTATCTCTAAGATAAAAGCAAGCCCAGGGGAGATGGAATCGTATGAACAGGACAACATTTATTTCCTCAAAAAAATAAAAGAAAAAAGTAGGAACAGCACAATAAGAAACAAGGAAAGTGACTCATCCGACGTGGTGAGAGCTGATTGGTTGGCACCAAGACCAAAGCTAGCAGTCACCGCAGAGGAGAGGAGCTTGTAATAGTAATCATGAAAACGACACTGTTCATAAAAGAGCACAATCCGAAAATACACATTGTATACTGAAAGGGGCGAGCTTGATTCAACTAGGGAGCAATCTTACAGAAGAAGATGGAGGATTCTTCATCCCAACAATCGCAATCGTTTCTTAGGAGGCACTGGGAAGGCTATAAAGAATTTTGGTCGGAGAGGTTCTCGTTCCTCAGCAACTATTCCAAGTTCGTGAGGCGCGAAAAGCCCCTCCCCCCTTGGTCTAGCTCTGATGTCGATGAGTTCATTGCTTCCGACCCTGTTCATGGACCCGTCGTAAGATTTCTATTTTTTCCTATTCTCTATTTATATTGGTCTCTATGTAACTTTGTAGTTTTGATCTGCGTTTTTGATTGACTTGTTGGATCCGTGGTTTATGATTAATTATCCGCAGCGTCTCCTCCTATTATTTCCTTGGAAGTTCATCTGAGTGTCTCTTACCATTGAAATTTCATGTTTCCTGCTGTTGTGTAATTCTAATAATCCTATAGGATTTATGTTTTAGTGCGGCATGTTTATTTGGGTATTCTTTTTTTAAAAAAAATATTTTTATATATGCGTATTATATATTTTAATTGGCAGACATGCTCTCTCAAATGTGTTTATTTTATCATCAGGTGCTCCTTTGGAGAAGATAAACGATTTTAGGCACAGATTCATGACTTTCTTTCATTTGTTGATTCATCGCGTTAGATGTCATAATGTTAGGATGATACTAAATTTTCTGGAAATAATGTAATCTAGAGAGGTACTTCGTAACCCCCTCCCTTCTCTATGACAATTTATGTGTATGATGAGGACTGTTGTTTCACAAACTAGTACAATCATCAATCATTTCCTTTATGAATTTCAACCTTTGGAAATGCTGGGTCACGAAAAGTTATAGTTGTGGCCTTCAAGAAGACTTATCTTCTTGTAGTGTTGAAATTAAAAAGACAAGCTGTACCTGCCAAGTCAATTGCTAGATGGTATAGACTTGTCACTACCACACTCTTCGCAGTGATGAAAGGAATAGGCCAAACGTAAAAATCATTAAAAGTTATATAGTATAAACTTAACCCTTAAATGATAAATTAAGGGAACTAAGTAACTGAAAGATGTATTAAATACTTGAAGATACATTTCGAACCATTAATTGTAGTTAGAAATTTCAAGATTGTTCTTCAGTCATCAATCCAGATTGATTTTCAATGTTTATTGACCTTGTTCAGTTGATTTACGTCTAAAAGAGCCTAAAGGCACATGAAGAGACAAAAACAGCAGTTTCTCTCTTTCTTATCATGGCACTCTGCTTCACTTATGTATTCCACAAGTAGCTATGTTGTGATATGTGCATGACTTATTAAGCAGTTATAGTCATTGACCTAGATGAATAGCATTCTTTGCTTGTTGCATGGGATCATTCACAATTAATGACAGTAGCACTTTAGCTATGTTTGTGTAAGTAGTGAACCATCCCCCCTCCCCCCAACCGCCTCTTTTTTCTTTAAAAAAATCTGGAAAATGGAGGTATAGACAGATTCAATCATTGGGGATCGCATGCAGCACGCTTCATGCATTCCGATGCATCCTTTGAAGTGAGTAGGATGCAACATATGTACTGTGCTCCTTGTGCATGAGTTAAGTTCTATACTTTAAAATTTTTGTGTAGTTGTGACACGCTTTGAGTTGTGCTATGGTGCAATTTGTGTATGGTTAACTTTGGTCTGACATCATACAACTATCTGTGCTTGTGATTCTTATAATCAGAAGGGACCAAAGAACTGAACATGTTTCCAATAATGGCAGTCCTTAAATATTCCACCTCTTCCAATAAAGAAAAATAATACTAGAGTATAAACAAAAAATTGTGTTGGCCAGCCATGTTTTCTGTTTCATATGCATTTATTCATGTTGGAGCTCAGTCTCTTCTCTTATTAGTATATCCAACTGGAGGACTAGCAAACTTAAGTTACTAATGTCGTTGAAATGCTATAGCTATTATCATGCCTATATTATGAGAAAGCTGTTGCAATATCATCCGCTCATCTCTGTTCTAGTCAAACCAATCAAAATGAAAATCAATTTATAGCGTTTTAGTTCATATTTTCTTTTTTGGTTGGTTTGCATTCTATTGTGTGCAACCTTGATGTACTTAGATGGTTGGTTTGGTTAACAACTTACCCCCCCGTATTATTTTTGTTGTCTGCTATCACTAGCATATCGAAGGCTTTAATTTCTGGCAACTTATACATCATTCGCATTCACACTATCATTCTTTATAAGAAGATAATTAAAGGATTGAACTAATTGTAAGGATTGATATCAAATTTGTCCACTACTTTGTTATTCTTTTCAAATAGTTTGCAAACTCTTTGTTTCCTTTTCTTTGTGTCATTGTTTTATATCAGTATGTAAGCTGTCTGTAAATAAGCAAGTAGCAGGAAAAAAATAAAATAAAATGACAAGGTAGCTTGTCAGATCTCCTTTGCATTCTCTTCCTCCATCACTGCAATAAAAATTTGCTTTCTATTCTGTCAATTTGCATTGGTGGCAGTTAGATATTAATGTATTGTTTATGCAGTTTTTGGCGAAATTTTTCTTGGAGGAAAAAACAAAAAAAGAAGTTTGCCTGCTGGAACATATAGTCAATTTTTAGTTTGTATTGCAAATTAATTGTGATTTGAAGTGCTTGAATAACTTCTCTATTTTTTTCTCATTTCAGCTAAGAACTGCTAGAGAAGCAGTGAACTATGGCCTCACAGGAAGTGTTCTCGGAGCAGTGTCTACTGCAGGTTTTGTCTGGAAATATTCGAGGAGTTTACATGGTAATACACTGCTCTGCCTTACTAAAGCCATCTTTTTACTACACTATCCTTTTGGACGAATCTCAATTCTCAACTTTATTTTTATCTTTCTTATAAGAAAAGCTGAAGTTATTTTAGCCTGCTCATTTTGACAGTCAAAATCCTTTAAGATACTAAATAAGTATGATAACTTTTCTTTTCTAAAATATGGTAACCTATATAGGTTTCTTTCATAGGTGTGGTATGCAAGCGGATACTTTTATATACTTTCATGTACAATGTTTACCTCATGGTCTTTTCCTCTGATGTATTGTGTAGGTGCTGGCCTGTCTTTTCTAGCTGGAGGTGTGTTTGGGTGGACATTTGGGCAAGAAATTGCAAATCACTCGCTTCAACTTTACAGGTTGGACACCTTGGCTGCACAGACTAAGTTTATGGAATGGTGGGAAAAGAAGGCTGAAGGGCAGTCTTAAAGCAGTTCATTGTTACCATTTCTGCTAAATTAAGAAAATTCTCCGGTGTTGCAAATGTGATGGTCATCAAATAAGTACTTTGTCTTGTGTATGTTAGATTTTCAAACTAGTTTGAGGCATTCCATCCCTTCATCCCAGAACCAATTGGTTTTTGTGACTTACTGCATTTCAGTATTTTGCTGTTCCGTATTTTTCTTTTCATGGTTGGCTTGGAGATAATAATAGTTGGCATTCTCTAAGTGCTCCACAGCTTAGACAATAAGGTTGAGCTCTTTATATTGCTTCATTGTCGGAAGTGTGGGTAACAAAAGAAGCACGGGTGGATAAAGTGAAATTATTAAAATTGACATCACAATTGGGTAAAATGAGTTCACCCAAATTACAGTCTACAAGTGGATGCTATTTTTCTCACTTTCCATCCATGTTGTCATCAGGCTTCTAGAGATCAATGTGATTGCAAGTCTCCTTTATGATGGTAATTACTCGATGTTTCAAAAATAATAGAACTTTAAATTAGCTCGTCGAACATAGATAATATAATTAGAACATTCTAGGAATTTTGCAAAATTTATACTTCAGCAAAAAAAAATTATCAGTTCAAACTCTGCGCATAAAATGAAATCATGAGCTAATGATAAACCACAATTTGAATAGAAGTTACAACATTAGCAAAAGAGAGTATACGTCACAAAGTAAAATTCTCAGCAAATATTGCGTTGCCATTTAGAAAGCCTGTAATTACCGACGGAAATGCTGGGAATAGTTTTTAACGACTGAAATATTACGCAGCGAATTCTTTCCGACGGTGTAGCTTTTGCGACGGAATCATTCCCTTACTAAACATATGCGAAAATGAAATATTTTACTTACTTAGCGACGGGACTATTCCGCCTAAAATGCTGAATAGTTTTTTAGTTCCGACGCAAATGCTGGGATTAGTTTTTAGCGACGGAAATATTCCGCAACGGGGAATGTATTTGCAGCTTTTGCGACGGAATGGTTAAGTAGCTAAACATGTGAAAATGAAATATTTTAATTATTTAGCAACAAAAGGTTTTCCGTCGCATAACAGCCTGAGAAATTATCGTAACTAGCGACGGATTTGATTCCATGCATTGCATGTTGTCATCAGGCTTTTCATTTTCACTTTCTAGAAGTAAATTGTCTGACACAGTTATGAAGTCCGAGGATACGACTTAAACATGCCCTTAATTGTATTTCTACCGGTGAATATATCCGCTTAATGCATTAACACCTAGCTTGATATTATAATTAGGACGAACATTTCCACTTGATGCAAAAAGGAAAGCGGTAGTAAAGGAGGAAATGGCCAAAAAAAATTAAAGGAGGTAAGTTGCTTGCCTTAGATGCGTTATTACAGAAAAGAATCATTTTATTGTATTTCCATTTCTTCCATAAAATTCTTATTCAATCGGCACATTGCAAGCAGAATGATTCCCTGCCTCCTGATTACACAAAACCTTTTGATCCCACCAACACAACCAACCACCTAATAATTGTAGTAGTAATAAATCTACATACATATATGCACTATATTGTATGATGCGGGTAGAGAAACTTTTGTTCTCTCATCTAAGACCCAAATCCACAAAGAAAAAATAATGATATGATAAAGAACAAAACAAAAACGGGGGAAAACCACAACCAAGGCAACTGCTATTCTCCATTCAAGTAAGCTGCCTTCATATTCCTTGACTTTTTACATCTTTGGGATTTCCACCAATCCTGTGCAACTGCGTCAAGGCATACATAATATGTAAATAGACAAATAGAAAGAAATTATAAAAGCTAAAATTGAGTTTAATGGCCATTACTCAATAATGCATTAAACGTATCCACCCCACTACCCACCAAATCAGAATAAGAGAAAAGCAAAATAAAGTGCCAAAAAGGAGCCTACATTGGGCGTTAATGTGAACCTAATGGGTCCTAAACGGTGAAAAGATTTATGCTTCGAGAAGCAAATTTCACCAGCTTGGATGTATTATCGGAAATAGCAAAGTTCAAAGTGAAGAATAACAAGAGAAAAAAGAGTTGTCATGCATAAGAGCAAGGAATATATTCTTTATATTGAATCAAGTTAATTTAGTCTCATCAGCTAGTTGTCATGGAACTTGAGCTAAAAGGTTAGAAACTCACCTCCTTGTTTTTATGAATCTTGTCAGACAAAGGACACTATGGGCTCCTTCAATGGCAAGTGGTGAATCTAGAATCCTGTCCAAAGGTTCCAAGCATCCAGCATGCGGCTTCCAGCAATTTTCCTGCCATTTCAGACAAACTTTAGCTTGAAGAAAAACTACGGAAACCCGTGTATCTTTAATCAGTTTAAAAGTATAAATAACTGAATTTAATTAAACCAACCAAACCTTACATAAATAACTACTTTATGCGGATTGGCATGTGGAAAGAGATTTAAAGGAAAAAGAAAAATTGTTTCTCCTATTTAACATGACAGCATAGAACTACGTATAATAAGAGGTTAGACACAACCAAGGTTGAGTTCAGAAGCTCTTTGCTTGAGAGGCAAGATTTGAATAGATGCATACAGTGATAAAATGTTGAAATAAACATAAGATCCATTCTAGCCGGAAGGAGCCTTAACAGATTGGCCTGCTCATTGTGCCCATATTATGCATCACTTTCCACTTGGTTGGCCTACTTTGCGTTCAAGTAGGCAGAGAGTTGCTATCAAATAGCAGTAGAGTACTCAAATTTTCCATAGGAAAAATTGACCGTTCACGACAACCAAATGTTTATATAGGAGAAGATCATGCGACTATTAGTTTCCAATGCAGGGCAATCTTTGCAGTGCTCATTATCAGCACTAGCTGGGCTGTATTAGTTTACTCCATAAAGGTCCCATCAAATATTGTGAGAAAATTTCAAGACTAACAAGTTTTCCCATACTTTTTGATGCATTGCTTAAGTCTTTCCTTTTTTTGGTATTTTAGAGGTATGATTTTTTTTGGGTCTTGGTACGGCTTTTAGTTGTAAAAGTTTTACCTTGGTTTTTAAACATAAGAATTCCATTCTGAAACTAGTTCTATGTTGGAGACCCTATATTCTGATCTAACATGTCGAAATTCATACATTTTGAGCTTAATGACAAAACATATACAACAGTTGGCACAAAAAATAGCTTTATTTTTAGGCAAGGCTGGCAAACCTAACCTAAAGGAATCTGCCATAAATAGAACTCCAGTTGTATTAAAGAACAAAATAATATACTTCTTCATCATATAAGGAATTTGAGTCCACTCTTTCTTGATAATAATTCTGATTCATTCAACCTCGATACGAGAGTCTACTTTGTATCTATTCTAGACATTTTGCCCTTTTCCTTAATTCAGAGTCTACTTTTGTCTACAATCTGAAGCAACCTCTACTTGCCTGTCAAATTAATCGAGGTAGAAGTAATAGTGAACAAGGATAATTACGCTGTAATTATGATCAATAACGAAATTAACAAAACTAATATAGACCATATATACTGAAAAATAATGCAAAGAAGAAAAACAAAGAAAACACACCCATTCACATCATTATTACCATTCATTTTCTCTCTCAAGAAAAAGTCATTATCATTATTCACAAACAAAAAAGTAAGAGTGAAGTAAAAGTAAGATACCTCTTCTGTGCTTGACCACGACCTTGGCGGGTTGAACCGTCCGAGTAACGGGTTTCGCCTCCCCCTCCTCCTCCGATGGGAACATAACGCCATCGATCCCCTGCACCGAGATCCGGCCATCCGTATATATATCCGGGTCGAACAAATACGCCGACCCGTCTCCATGCCCGAATTTGACAGACCCATCTGCCTCCTGGGCCACTACCTTATGCGGCAATCGCAGAGTATCATACCGGACCTTCCCGAACCGCCGAACCGCATTGTACATACTCTCTTCGGTCTGGTACTCGGGTATGAGATGGTAATACATTATCTGTTCGGGTGCACCCGGTTCGCTCAACTGGTCCGTGGTCAATTTCGCCATAGCCTCATCATTGGGAGCCAAAACGGTGAGCACGTATCCCTCCGAAACTAACCGACCCATTTCCGTAGCTAAGGAAGTTAGATTTACCAGAATATCCGCCATTTCGTTGTACCCACCGTAATGGAGCAGGGTCTGAATGAAATCCTTAACTTGTCTCTCTCCGTTAAAGTGGTGGTGGGGTCCACCAGGTCCCGGTGCCGGAGCTGGCGCAAGTGACGGTCCAGGAGCCAAAGCATCATAGATTGGCAACGCCGGTGCCGAACCGGGTTTCGCCGGTGGAGCTGGTTTCTTGAGCCGATGCGTCCTTGGGTCCACTTCTGGTGCACCCTCCGGTTTTACCGCCGTGATGGAAACGAGACTTCGCCGGCGGTTGAAGGCGTCTACTACTGCACGAGGGATCAAGAGGCGCTCAATCCCGTGGATGACACCGTCGGGTCGGGTCACCACGTCTGGGTGAATAATCTTGGCGCGATCCACTGTCCATTCTCCGGTCCCATTATTTTTCAGATGGAGATAATCCATCGAGAGCGTCTCGTGGCGGGTTGACCCGGTTTTACCAGGCAACTGTTTCGATCCAATACGGGTCGGGATGATATGGAACATGAGCAGAGTTTGCAAAGACTTGAGATTACCGGGTTCGAGAAGGAAGCGCTTGAACTCCGGGTCGAGATCGCGCTCGAGAGCTTCGTTCCTGGGAGCGAAAATGGTGATGTTGTGGCTGCCGACAGTTTCTTCGAGAGTCTGCAACAGCATAGCCTTCTCGACCAACTCAGCAAGTTCGGTATAATGCGAGTCCAGAAGAGCCACCAGAACTGAGTTAGAGTTTATCTGACCGGAGTTTGCGGAAGAAGAAGCCACCGACGACCTAGGATTTGGACTTTCCGACAATGCAAGGGGAATACCGGAGAGAAGAAGCAGAACATAGCCGAAGAATATCTGGAGCTTTGTGACGCCATAGATGGGACAATCCATGGCGACCAGAGAGAATGCGGTGAAATCAAGACTTTCAGACACCGGAAGAGAGAGAGAGAGAAGGCTACTTGGGTTCTGTACTGGCTTTGATTTTGTTTATGTGTGGCTTTGCTTTTGTTTTCGTCGGCTGGTTAAATACGGTACACTGTAATCTGGTTTTTTTACAGCCAATAAGATATAAGAGCATGGTCTTTTAGCGGTAATGAAGTGAAGTGGCAGTGTCTAGTGGCTAATTAATTAAGTGGCACTTGGTTATTAGGGTGAGTTTGTAAAGGGGTGTCGGTTGCCCACGTGGCAGATTGTAAAGGTGGGGTCCAGGGACTAACTCCTGCTGATTGCTCGTGAATTTATAGCTGCAATTGTAATTAGCTAAGGTAAGGCATACCCACGTTTAGCTAGTGTTTAGCAGAAAAACAACAATATTTAGTTTTTGATTAATAGTTTATTTGGCCTATTTGCTCTTTGCTTCTCTTTTTGCTTTTCTATCTATTGCTCAGCCAATTATTTTATGGGTTTGAATGTCTCTTCGTGTGCTCGTCCTAAACTCCTCCCCCTTTGGCCTCTTTACCTTTTGTATGGATGGGGTTAAAAGATTAAATCAATAAAATTTCTCTCATAACAAAAGAATATTAAGATCTATCTTTTAGTACAAAAATAAATCAAAAGTTAATTATACTTATACAATTTAACTATTTTATTACTTTATGCAAAGTGGCGATAATGAATGAGATTCAAAGTTTAAAGAGGTCATTGAAAAAAGGGTTAGAAATGAATTAGAGAGGAGGCATATGAATGAATGAAATTAGAATTATATCTCTCTCTCACAGTTACAACTAAACACTTATTCTATTTATGATAATATCTAAATTTAATCCAATTTGTTTAAATTTTTGCTTATTCCAATTTAATTTTATATACATATGAATGAAATCTGCCTTTTTTTTTAATCTAAATTTTATAGTAATGCAAATGGTCTAAAAATACAAGGTCTACTACTCCACATGGAGTTGAAGGTGTACACCCGCTGAATCTAATGGATCTTGGATGATAATGGGCAATTAATATGGGTCAACAATCAGGTCCATACATTACATTACAGCAAGGAAGCAAAGCTATTAGGAGTGGTGCCCACTTGGCTTCGGGTTCCCTCATAATCTCGTATGCTTGTTTTGTGCAGGCATCAGCTGAGCTGTTTCTGTCCTTAAGATAGTATACCAAACCACAATAAAAGCAACAACAAACAGTCCCTGCTGCTACCATTTCAAAAAAAAAAAAAAAAGTTCTAGAAAAAGAACGCGTGCGTGGCATGACAAACACGACAAAACTATGTGCTTATTATTAGTTATTACTTATTATTATACTACAAAGTATAAAGAACCCCTGATGTGTGTAATTTCGCCGACGTTTCACCCACCGGCGGGCTTTCAGTCTGCTTGTTGGGCTTTTTTAATTTTTTGGTTTTTACTTTTTCACTTTTGTCTTTTCTCTGAAGTGAAAATGTACTAATCGTCTAAGCCTCCTTTTATTGGGAAACAAAGTAACGCATGGATTAGGATTAGGAATAGCAATAGCATGGATGTTAACCCTATTGCATTGTCAAACTCTTTATTAAACTGAAAGTAACAGCTGGATAATCCATTGGGTGGGACAAGTCGCCTCTCATTAGGTCGCTTTTACGTTTTTTTTTTAAATATTTCCAAACTTGTAAGTTGTACATCTTTTTCAAGTTTGCCGAAAATGTAAACTACAAAACAAAATGATTTTCATGAGCTTGAATCCAAACTTATCCCAAAAGTTTTTATTTTAACTGAGTTTCTTATAATCTAACAATCTGTTTAATAGCATTATGATTAATTACTTGAGAATTTTCATATTTAGCATATCTTGGATTTATAAGCGATTGAGCATATGAAGGGCAAAATATCTTGACGATCAGATCATGTTAAATTTGTTTATCTATTTTTCTCTCTCCATTATGCAACTGGGGTTAGGACTTAGGAGTTAATAAATATGGCAAAAAAGAAATGTTTATAAAAATGGTCATGGTAGGTTGATTTCAATGAGAAATAAAGAATATAAGCTAAAAAAGACGAAGAAAAGAAATTCTCTATTTATTAAATACGTAAAATTAATTTAGGTGCACAAAGGGAGTCATTCTTTTAAATAATGTAGATTTGGAAACTATTTACACATCTACCGCACATTTGAAACAATTTCTTTACCTACGGCAAAATTTTTTTTTTTCCTGTTGAGTGTCGCATTTTAGACAAACAGTTGAGTGTCGAATTTCTGCTGGAGCTCATATGGAGTGCCGCACATTGGGAATATTTTTTTTTTTTTTACCTTGCATGAAGAGTGTCGCATTTTCACCAATTAAGAGTCGAATTTTGCCCTTTGGAGTTGCATTTTGGATGGTAGAGCACATGTGGAGTGCCGCACTATCCACCCAAAATGGGACTCTAAAGTGCGACACTCTTCATACTAAGTTAAAAAAAAAAAAAAAAATTCCCAAAGTGCGACACTCCACATGAGCTCCAATAAAAATTCGACACTCAACTATTTGTCCAAAATGTGACACTCAACAAAAAACAGAAGAAAAAAAAATTGTCGTAGTTAAGAAAATTGTTTTAAATGTGTGATAGATGTGTAAATAATTTTTAAATCTGCATTGTTGAGAAAAATGACTCGCACAAAGGACTAAGGGAAGTGATTGAGTGCGTATTTCTAGATCAAAAGATTCCATTATTATATAATTAACAAAGATTTTGGTCACAATTTATACCAAAAAAAAAAAAGATTTTGGTCACAATATTAAATATTTTTGGTTCAAGTACAATATTAAATGAGTCTGGTACTGAGTATCCCTCAACAGTTAGGTATAGGGTCAAAGGAGTTTTTAATTTTTTGGCCAGAGGGTCTAAGAATGTGAAGGTATACGTACACTGTTTTTTAACTTTCTGTGTGTCTCTTGGCGCGTGAAATACCTCACTGTCTGACATCTAATAGCCCTTCTACAAAATTGTCGGTGGCACTAATCATTTACGTCCAAATATTATAATTTTTTAATTTGTTGGTATTTGTTTTTCTTTAGGTCGTTAGGTTGTTGACATAAATATTAAATATACTGCCAACAGTTTGAAGTCACCAAAACACCCTTCTACGAGTGCGTTATATTCCTATTATATGGACGGTATTCTGGACTACTTGAACTCGACTTCCCTGCTATTATACAAACGATCTCGTCCACATCAGGGTGCTTGTTTTTGTAGTGATCATTCATGAATCAAAGTCTTCCCTTTTAATATTACTAACAAGGCGTCTCGGCTTCTTTTATATTTTCATTTAGGTATCTTTTTATCTTGTAGGATAATTCTTTTCTTAGAATATTTCTGTATATAAAAGGGTTCATGACGAATTTTGAGACCACTTTACGTACTTCGTAAGTTAACCATGTATCACATTTTATATCAATATGGTAATTTAAGAGCATTATTCTAACTTTCAAATATGAAAAAGGGAATTGACGTGTACGGACTGGAAGAAGATAATAAGGGAATCCATGAATTCGTGAAAACACTAATTGCAACATCTTACATCATTTGAGCATGCGAAAAAATAAGGGAGACTTTGGGGAAGTGATCAACAAAAGGAAAAGGAAAAAGAAACGAACCTGCCCGCGACCTTATTCGGAGATTGCTTTTTGGGTCATCAATTTAGAAGCACAATATACACTAGATCACTAACATACAGGGTGCAACTTAATTGGGAAACGTTTTCGTATGGAGAATTGGTTCTTCAATTCACAATGGTACAGGGCCCCAAAAAAAAAACACCATAATGGTACGCAAGAGATTCTCCTCCCTAAATTTTCTAGTTTTTTTTTTTTTTTTTAATCGACCTTCTGCTTAGGAAACAGACGCTCCATCCGCTGAGCTACAAGCGCTGGTTGAAAATTCTCTAGTTTTAACGTATTAGAGATTATACCAAAACGCAAATCCTCCCTGTATTTTTCTAGATCATTTGAGGTATGTTTGACATTTAGAATTCTATATAATACGGCTTCGGTTTTATCCATGACGAGAAATTGTCCAATGAAAGACATTCTGCTTTCCCTATTAAACGCATCCAATGATCAAATATAAAAGGTGCAGATTATATTGGATTAATGATCCTAATGGCCTCGACTTGTTGAAGTAGTACACCCAGAACAGGGCCGTGGAACGATAATATATTGGTTTGGGTGTGCATGATCACTTCACGATCACCAACTGGAAATAACTTCTATAGACTACCCAACAGAATAAAACACAAATTTCCCATGGTAACTAAATGTGTGATTAAACAAAATTTCCCTCAAGACTCTCGCAACACTGTCATTAACAAGTTAACAAAAACAACAGATTGTTTGATTGAGGAGTTATATCCTATATAGCCTAGAATACAAAATTATCTTCTTTTTTGGGGAAAAAAAAAAGGGCCTTAATACAACGGAATTACGATCAAACAGGCAGAAAATTTATAGCTGCTAACCGTTTTCAGCACTCACCATAATAGGACGGAGGTAGCACATACTGCAGCCATGACAATTTGACAGAAATCTGATAGTGCTCTCGTAACTCGTAAGCAGTCAAAAGATTCTCCGGTAAAGGACTTTATGCCCCAATAGTTATGTTTTCCGCCAATCAATACATGCAAAATTGAAAAACAGTACACATAGCTCTAGAAAAAGCACAGTACTTTATGTAGGATTCTGTGAGAAATATCTATAAATAAGTTTATATTGTGAATATACAATCATATTCCTAAGTACTAAACAAGAGAGACCATTTCCGTCATTTCTAGGTTCTTTATTCCCAACAAGATCTCAATCACCAGTTATCTTCAGAAAGGTAAAGTGATTATCCAGAGCCTCACCTGCACCGGCGAGGCAGATCATCACATCCACAGAATTTCATATCTGGGGTTGGGCAATTCTACCTGATAGGAAAACATCTTCTATGAGGTCACCATTCTCAACAGGGCTCAAATTCGTAAAACAAATAGCACATACAGATGCACAATTAGAACCAACGAAACCAGGGACAGAGAGAGAGTAGATTTCCAAATCCACAATTTCTCATTTCAAAATATCTGTCACGCTTCATAATGCAACAGAATCCATATCAAGCTTCTTGCTCAAATATAATTTAGTATGCGGCTTTTATACAAGGAAATCCAATAAACTATAAACAATAGCAAATTCTTGTAGGGCCAAGAAACTTTGTAATTGAGGCACACATATTCTGCCCAACAAAGTTAAAATCATAGAGAAGAGCATGTGCATGTTGAGGTCCATGCAGCAACTGAATAACAAACAAAGGGTAAAGAAAGTGAAAAAAAAAAAAAAAAAAACCCTAGGAAGAGAATGAGGATAATAGTCAATCAGGATATCTATCAGCATATTTATATAAAAAAGAATCAATGGCAATTATACTGAGATTTTACCTTCAGGACAAAACAAAGCTTAGAGTTGATGCAATTTCTGCTATATGCTTAAATTGAACTAGAACCTGCAGCACAAGATGTTTCTGTATTATTGTCTCTTAAAAGACTGTCACCTCCAGAGTTTGATGACTGCTGGTCATTCGATCCTGGAATTGGACTATCTTCTAAATTAGTTGGTGTAGAATCGCTAATAGTTCTATCATTGTCTGTAGTTTCCAGACGTTCCATCATGCGTGATACAGTTGCAATCCCCGCATTAACCTCTCTTCTAACTTCAGATCCCAGATCAGACATAGAGGTGTTGCGAGAGAACCATCTCTCCTTCCATCCTCTTGTGCTCTTGGAAATTGACTCTTTGTATCTGAAAAAGAATGGAAAATATTAACTAACAGAGTTTAAAAATAAAGGGAAAATTCTGAGTATATTGCACCCATATACAACATAGAATAGTCACATCTATCACTACCTCATTGACACTGCATTTAATCGTGACTTCAGAGATTCTGAAAATGATTGGAATTCAGATGGCCCAGCTCTATCTTGATTACTTGGGGATGACTGACTAGGAGATTTCCTGTAAGTAATTTTTAAGATATAAAGTGAGGAAACCTACAATTATGGACTTATAACCTATTACATTTATCCTAAACTTCAAGATTACCTATTGTTGAAAGATGATCCATACTGATCAGCAGCAACAGAAGTAGATCCAGATCCTGAAGCCGAAACCTGTTCAGCTTGAACAGGAGGAACTGAAGTCAGCTGTGACGACTCTTCTCCAGTTGCAGGTAGAGTAGCTATGGCGATTGCAGGAGTTGGTTCACCATCCCCGCTCTGAGTTGGAGAGGAAGATGCAGGAGGCGAATTGGGATGAGTTGAAAATACCAAGAAATGTGGGCGACCTTGAGCTGATGACCTGTTTCTCTGGCCTTCCCTTCTAGCAATGTGGCGTGCTCGCCCCATTGCAGCAGCAGCAGCTAAGTGCTGGATTATACGCTCTTCAAGGTCAGAATCATTTGCACCAACTGGCAACTGCATGAAAAGATAAGAATCATGTAATTTGTGATAACACAGTGAAAAGATACTTCCAAACTAGCATAAGCAGACTACAAACATGCTGTAACTCAAAATCCCCCAGTGCTGGATGGTGAAATATTGTAGCATTTCTAGATGGGTTGAACCTAAAGTTCCTTTCACTTTCCACTGTCTCAAGCAATTCCTGGCTGCAAAGACAAATTAAAGATAAAACAAATAAACATTAAAAACAAATAATGACAACTGCACAAAAAAGAAAGAGTATGATGAAAATGAAGAAAACTAAACCTAGTTGGATCTTTGAGGCTGATGGGTTGCCAACACATAGGGCACTGGGAGCTCCTCTGACACCTGCAAGATAAATTTCAGGTTAGCTCTTCAAAATATTGCAAAATGCTACTGACAACATCTTGGTCCGACAATCTGTTTTCTCAACCAACATACATATCATGGACAACTGAATTTCATATCACTAACTGATATATGAAAGAATTTTAACTCCAGAAACTAAGTAGAAATAAAGAAGAATACATAACCAGAGACTGATAACAATCAGAGTATTAGCAGAAGAAAACAATACAAAACTTTAACTCATTATATCTAAGTTAATCCAATCAACTTAGGTTGGGAAGTGCTCAAATGCAAGTCTCTGATTTTGAAAATCACATATATACTCGGATAAAAAAATCAGTAGGGATGAAATCCAGGTTGCAGAGAAAAGTTACGTTAAAAAGGGACTAGATGAGATCCTAAGTCACTTTGTGCTCTCTCTAAGGATGACGAGCCCATATTTCTTAATTCTTGAAATGTAACCAACAAATTTCTGGTACTCCCAGAACATTATTGAAACACCACTTGGTAACTCTGTCCATACTGGTGTTCCAGAAATTTGTTGGTAGCTCGGTCCATAGCCAAACGCCTACAACTGTAAGGTTTTAAACAAGGCCAATCCTTATGTCCGTCCCCCCCCCAACCCACCCACAAATCCCACCACACCACCCTACACACCAAAAAATAAAAAATAAATTATGAATTAAAAAAAAGGCCCTTCCTCAAAACATGTTCTGCCATCTCAGACTTCCCAAGGACTCACTTATTCACATTAAGTGGTTTAAAGTAACTCAGGTTTAACATCTGGTCAACATACTCTGGTGATCAAACACATCCTTCAAGACAATAGCAACCAAAAAAGTGTATGGATCGCCTATTAGCTCATGGCCCTAAAACCATCCAAAGAATTCACAATATTAAGTTATTAACCCACTAGCCAACCAAATCAAGTGCTTTTCTCTTCGCATATGAAGCTAATTCTACTTAATTTATAACCTAATCTTTCTCATTTAGTCCTGACTACTCCACTAGTAAAGCCTATATCAAAGGAATCAAGTTTCCTGATAACAATGAGCACTACTTCACCAACCAATGAGTCTAGATAGCTGTAATTCCTTTCTTGTTCACCA
Source organism: Cercis canadensis (assembly GCA_003255065.1). Taxonomy (NCBI): domain Eukaryota; kingdom Viridiplantae; phylum Streptophyta; class Magnoliopsida; order Fabales; family Fabaceae; genus Cercis; species Cercis canadensis. The sequence continues at coordinate 289,224 of QAOA01006686.1, read as the reverse complement.
TGAATTTCAACGATTGGTAACACTGCCACATGTAGCGACTGAATTTTTCACCAAACCAAAGCATCTCTATCACGGCTGCATACAATTTAAAAAGTCCATGTTCCTGTCGCGGCTGCAATCTACCACAATACTAAGGAAGGAGACATCCATCATTGCCAATAATTTCCAATCCTACAGTAATAATCACCAGAGTTAACTAAAAGCTCTAATACGTAAAGCCACATAGCACTACCATTCCAGAATGCATTGAAGATGAAACTCGTGCTTGCAACTTGTCACCTGCAGGAAGAGTGATAGGAGATTGTTCAAAAGAATGGACATACACTGCCAGCCCATAAAATGAACACAAAATACCCAATAGCCATACCGTCGAAGGATCACTATCACAAAAGGCTTCAAGACAAATGCTGCAAGCATCATCGCATGCTTCCTGGATTCCTCCCTCTACAAATGCGGCAGCTGAAGTCAAATGCGCCTCAGACTTCTTATGCTCTTCCATTTCTGGACCCTAGAGATTGATAGAAACAAGTTTCACAAAAATCCTGAATCACAGACATGCCTCGAATGAAAGCGCCAGGGCAAAATATAATATAAACACATTCCAAAGCAAAACAAAGATCATAAATCAAGAAATTCCTCACATGAAATCAGATCACATTAAGAACAACCACTACAATATTTTAGCTGACAACAGTAGCAAAATCAATCATTATTTAAAGCGTGAACTGAAAACAGTAAAGCAGAAATAAAATTTTCATAATTAACTTGAAGAATTAAATTTATTGTCCGCGAATAATCTTATCGGCGAAATAAAATGGAAAAAATCATCAAAAATGAAAATAAGCTATAACTTACAAGAAGAAAAAAAAAATGATTACTGATTCAGTGAGTAAATTCAACAAAAAGAGCTAATCAGATGAAAATCCAGAAACCAAAAAATGTACGGTCTAATGGCCGCGGCAGCGGCTAGTAAAGATTCTGAACACTCCTTCAGTTTCCTATAAGCTTTTCTCAACAACCAAACAATCGAACCAAGAAAAACGTAAACATTGAAACACTAGAGATATTACCTCCATAACTAATCACGAAACCGTAGAATATATCAGTTGAATGACCTTCCGATGATGAAAGGAAATCGATTAGAAATGAGGAAACCCTAAGAGGAACTTAGAGTAATCGGGGAGAGAGAGAGAGAGAGAGACAGGGAGGGAGGGGGAGACGACTATCTTTCTCTGGTCTTTTCCTTTTAGTTTTACTTTTTTGGTGATGAGTTGAGCCACGGAGTAAGCGAACCTTAGCTCGGTCCTCTACTCACTACAGTTCTAACACGCGGCATTCTGAGGGAATATCTTTGACGAGTCAGTGAGCTTACGCGCCAACGTATTCTGTGCTCTCAGTTCTAGTGAAGACAAAGCCCTGGTCCTTGCTGTCTTCTGATCATGTCCTGGAAATAAACTAAATAAAATATATTTATACCGAATCTTGAAAATAGTTATCTTTTAATTTTAATTTCCAGAATAATAAATCAATTGCATGCTGAAATTATTTTCTACAATTATATTTTGGAAAAAAGAATTATAACTCATATCAATTATCAAGGGTCATTTTTTTTTTCTGAGGGGATCGTAGGGTCAATTTAGTAGAATTGAAATGAAAGAAATACTGAAATAGAGAATTAAAGAGATAATATTATGTTTATTATTTTTCATTTTCATTTTTCACATCATATAACAAGCATATAAAACCAGTTTAACTTCATATATAATATCATTTTTCAATGATAAACTTTTACAAAAGATTTGACACAATCAATCATTAAAATATTCCTACAGTATCGGCCGTGAAATGAAATTGAAACGAAGAAATATATTAATATTCAAATGGAATATCTTAAATTATCTCTAACATCCATTTGCATTGTATTTGCACACGAGACAAGACAAGACACCATTATGTATTTGATTAACATAACGCAATAATTTTATGCAAATTGAATGTATTGGATTACCGATTAGATAATAATTATATTCCTTTTCACATTTTTTAATTAAAACATTATAATATTTAGATTAAACTTCAGAAATTACTAGATTAGTCTCCAGACATAGACATAGACATAGACATAAACAAGAAAAGTCTACACATCTAAACCAAAACAAAAAGGACAAAACAAGAAAGGTCTACACAAATAGTTTCACACTAGCTGCAGTAGTTGACCAGGTAAAAAGAGAAGAGAAATAAAAAAATAAAAAAAAGAGCGAATAGATTGGTTACAAATAGCTTTACTCGTAAAGAAAGTCAGCCAACCTATCATGCTGCATCAAACATGGAAATACAGCAAGATTAACCTTCAGTCTTGCAAAAAATTCCTCACTATGATTTGGAGTAACAAATCACGTAAGAAGATTCAAATGTTTATGTGTAAGCTAATTCGTGGCTACTACTACCAGCTATCTTCCTGTCAAAGAAACATCGCTTATGGTCCTTCAATTACACACAATTTAGATGCATATATGTGTAAGCATGCACAAATATCTGCGTCTAAATTAACAGAGTTGCGTAGAAAGGGAGTGAGTACCTACCAAAACAGAGAAACCACCATAATTGCAGTTGATGCAACTTTTGTTGATTACCTTGGGAGGGGTGGGTGGCTTTCTATGAGAAATTGCAGAAATTCTGGCAGTGCACATACTATAGTAGTTCTTTTTATTCAAGCCAATTCTCACTTTTCTGCAGAAGCAACTATTCAAAAGTAGATCTATATTGGTGATAAACTGATAATCCAAACCTCTTTTCTCCGCTCGGAAAACCTATCTTGGAACTTCAACTTCATTTTTACTCTCTAAGAGCTTAACGAGCTATAATATGACTAAGGATGCTGTGATAGATTAATAAGGAAAGACATGTTTATGCTTTGGGATGTACTTATGCCAGATATCAAAGATTCTATTCATTCTTGCACCAAAAAGAAAATATCTTCAGTCTCTCATGGAGTATCTGCTCTTGGCTCAGCACTGCAGGTATCAATTTTGTACTCTCATATGTTATTAACAAATCATTAGTTTTGCACATGAATTCTCATGTTATTGAAGGAACGTATTTAATCGTATTAATCTTTTTGAACTATTCACATTGCTCTAATAAATCAAAATATCCAAGTCAAAAAATAAATCATATTTATGATATATGATATCATTAAATTATAGAGAATCGTCATAACTTAAAATAAATCAAATTGAATTGTCATAGATATGAAGAATCCTTTTCTATAAGGGAAAAGATCAAAAGAAGAGTCTTCAAGTGGGATATTTGACCTCACACTAGTTCCTAGTACTGACTTAAACCTCAAAACTCATGCCGTAGATACACTTTCTTTTCGAATCCCTGGTGCAATGAATAGATAACTGCTATACGTGTTTATTTCCTATTTTACCTGATCAAAGTAATAAATGAAGAATTATCTATACTTTCCCCCCCTGCTTAGAATTGGACCAAGTTTTGAATTGAATCATTTCAGAATTAACTATAGAGAAAAAATAAAAGAAAGAAAAGAAGAAATTCGCCTAAACAGCGAAATAATCACAAGCCTTATAGAATCTGAAATCCAAAACCCAATTTGGGTTGGGAAGTTGTTGATAGTAACTGCAAATGCAAATGGGGTATGCACCCACCTCTCAGAGTGATTGGCTTTCCAATCAGACACAAACCCTTTGTCATGAGCTCCAAAATTTTCACCAGTGGAGTTCCGACACGTGCACCATAACCTCGCAATGCTCTATGTAGACGACAATATCCCCCGGTTTGCAGATTTGCAATGCAGTTACGGTTGGCGCTGAGAAGGACTCCTCCAAAACCCGGTTCCGTTAAACTGGGCCCACATCTCCTTCTCCAAATCACCGTGCTCTGTTACTTGGTCACCTTTCTCCGCCACATTAGCCTCCTTCGATAGGTGCTCCTCAAGCGTGGTCTTCACATTGTCGTCACTGGCAGTACTGCAACTGCTGGGCCGCTGCAACAAAACGCCGTTGCTCTTCTTATTCTTCAGAGTACGCTGCCGATTATTCTTGTGGATTGCCTTCTTGCACAGCCCCGCCGGAACCTTGTACACGGCCAACACCACCAGGTTCATCACCGCGCACGGACAACAGCAGCATACCGCCGCGCACTCGGCCGCCGCACCTCCGGCCACCTCCCCCACTCCACGCCTCTCCCGCGGCGCGCTTTTCTCATTGGTTGACAGCGGGTGACGGCGTTTGATCACCGGCGGCGAACGCAACAACGCCTGCCGAGTCATTACGATTTTGATTATCAGAGTCTTTTCCTAATTTATTGAAGACAAGAAAAATATGAAGAACGCGACAGTGTACGGAAAACTAGAGGCGAGTTTCTCGAGAAAACAAAATGTGAGAAATGGAGGAGAGAGGTTGCAAGTGCCGGCGATTCATTTCAACATTTTCTTTATCGGGAGAAAAGAAAACGTCGATTTGCTTGGTATGTTATTTTCCCGGAAAAATAAATTGGGAGAAAGAAAATTTGAGAGGAAAAGAGTTGTGGAAGATTGGGATCATTGGAATGATTTCGAAAGGGGGATCTTAAAAGAAGGGGTCAGGAGAAAGAATCCAGCGGTATAAGAACGAAAAAGATGGGATTATAGAGAGCGGTTGTTAAGGTTAATGAGTTATTCAGCGTTTTTCTTTATTTATCTGTTTGGGGCCCACATAAGAGGAAGAAAACGCAAGGTGTGGTAAGACGAATACGTGTGTTCACAGAGAGATTTCTCTGTTTTATGAGATGCACGCTCAAAGCACGCGTTATTTGTTAAAGAGGAAAATGAAATTATCTAGAACAACAACAACAACAACCACAATTATAGGTTCATTTTCTTTTATCCTGTTCCTAATAATAATATAGAGTTCTTTACCTCTTTCTATATCTGTCTTTACCCTAATAAGCATAAGAACTAAATTTCACAATTATAACTTTGATCACAAATATCATAATCCTGTTATAGCTAATTCTATCTTTCTATCTTTTTTTTTTAAAAAAAAAAAATTTAGCTCGAAATGAAATGACTGAAAATGAGAAAATGTATTTACACATATATTATGTCTAAATATCTAATCAAAATTTCATTATTACCAAACACAAACTTGATTATTCTAATAAAAATAATGGAGTAACTTTTAATTAACATGGAAAAGAAAGAAGTAGTAATTGCTGCAGAAAGAAGAAAAGGGAAGATAAAAAGTACTGCAAAGAGATGATAAATTTCCGATTCAAGAAGAGAGTGAGATATTATGTGGGAGAGTCAGAAAACTATATATTTATTTATGTTATCGGTGGTAGAATAATTTTTTGTATGAATAATTAATTGATTTCATTTTTTCTCCTTCAATCATCTTCTTTCCACGAAACACGTAACACTTTCCCAATTCAGACATAGCCAAAATAAGCAGCTGCCGAAACTCATCTGCCAATACAAATTTTACTGCGAACTATGAAAATTCCCTTTTTGCAATAAATTTCATATAAAAGAGGCAAGTCATTATATATTATTCATCACATCACATCACATCACATCACATTATTCTCAATTTATGTTTTCTAATTACTTTGTCTGTTACTATGTTTATGAATTTTCTAGGTGCCTATAATTTTCATGGAAAATCGCTATGTAACTGTTGGCTTGCGCCAAGTGCGCACTCGGACTATACCCAACTCCAAAAGACACCAAAAACGTACGCGGCAGGTAACTGTCATCGTTATCTATTTCCTTTTCAGTTCCACTAGCTAATGCAACTGGCCTATGTGGAAAATTTGGCCCGTACCATTGCCACCTCACAGGCTCATGATTCACGATTTTATTTTTTTCCATCTCAAACATGATTCGCGAATCACGATCCTGTTTCTACTGAAAGTATGTTGAGTTAAAAGTACTTACATATTTTAAGTGATTTGATGTCTTTGTCGGGGAATTGATTTGCTCTAATTTCTTATTCATTTTCAGAATTGAGCATGCTCTAAATGAATCAAATCTACAAAGATCTCTTTTCAAAAGAATTAATCCTCTTAGTATCGCCATTTGGCCTTCCACTCCATAAATGCGACCAAAATATGTCATACGTACCAGTAAACTTTTAGAAGTATTGTTTAGGGTCCGTTTGGATAAGTCTACTTATGACTTATTTGGACTTCTCTATTATATTAAGTACTTATACAGTAATATAATAATTGTTGGGATTGACTTATGGCAATGACTTATGACTCCAAATAAGCTGTTTTATGCTTAATTTTAGAAGTTATTTCATGAAGCTTTTTGAAATAAGCTCCTACAAAAGCTGAAATCAACTTGATCGAGAATTGTTTTAATGAAAATTTCAAACAAAAATGTCTTGAATAACATTTCAAAATTTCACTGTCTACCATTAGAATTAGAAATCAAAAGAACAAAAGCTTATGCCTCTCTCTACCAGTTCACGAACCCAAGAAGATCCCATTGTCTCGCTGCCATATAAAGAGTCAACCCCTTCCTTCAGCCATCTTCTATCCGTTCAACATTTCTTTTTTATCCAAATACTTTAAAAATAACTTATAAATTTTAAAAGCACTTTTTCAAATTTATATCAAAACACTAAATAATTTAATTTGAAAAGAGTTTATGGTATAAAAACTTTTTACATAAGGTCTTTTTATATAAATGCTTAAATAAATTATTTATCCAATTGGAGTCTTAGTCTCTTGCCCAATGAGTTTATAGGCACGAGATTTGACTAGAAAATTCCCCTATCAATCATGAAGCTCTTGATAAGAGAATGATAGATTATTAACACACTTAAACGTGCCTTCTCTGCATTTGTGGACCCATATAAACTTTAACTACGGCTTTCTGTGCTGAGGACAAAGGCATTCGGAAATGGGAGAAGAGTTAACAATATGGTCTTCATTTATCGTGCGTTGGCTGAATGTTTAAAGCATTAAATTTGACATAATCTAATCTTTAGATTTGTTCATTGATAGGGTCTCTTACGTTCTAAATTCGAAATGCTTGACAACTCAGGCTCAAAATAATATATATTTCAGAAAGGTGCGAACAATTTCCTCAATTTGGACCATATTCGATGAGATGCCATTTTGGCATAGTTATCTCCTACCATGCGAAGTCAGTTCCACTAAGAGCATCAAAAAGTTGAAATGAATCAAACAAATTCTAGCAAAAACATAACAAAACATATCACTAATAACATCAACTGTACCCGGTGAGTACCTTCCCCCTCCCCCTTTGCTACACCCAAAACCAGTTCTCAGCCTTCCAGATAACCATGCTTAGCCCCCTCTTCTCTCCTTCATTGCATGATGCTGAGCTGACACAAGGAATTATCTTGCCACACTCAGTTATGCCAGAGTTTGAACCTTTATGGTATCTCATAGTATGTACTTGTAACCTTTTTAGCCACCAATGAAGCCTAGCCGGTGAAGAATCACAGCCAAAATGAGCATACATATAGCCAAGATCATACCGGGTTTCCCTAGCAGCCAGTTTTTCGTCTTCTTTACACCTTCAACTCCATTTTGAATCCTATCTGCCCAGCGCATCTGCAATGACATAGAGAAGGTTCATCTTAGTACTCTAACGAGGGAAGGATGTAATCAAACGATGGAATAATTAAAATCTATGGAAACCGAAGTACCATTTTATCCAAGTCCTCTGGTGATAAGGATGACATGGCTTGTTGAGCCTTTGCTGCATCTTCCCGTGAAAGCTTGAAACCAAACTGTTCACCCATGTTTGCCATAATTTCTGGGCTCATATTTTTTATCATTGATGTGAACATCTGCCAAAGCAACATGCAAATAAAGATTAAGGGTAATACATATATAATTAGAGGCAAGTTAATTCTGAACATATGAAGGCAATCAAGGCATCAATATATAAAATTTCATCCCCATCTGAATTACTTGACAGTAGTAGGCTAAAAACTGACTAGTAGACTGCTTGTACACATACACACACGAAAGAAAAGGACCTGCTAAGAGGTAAACATCTGGCTAAAGAAGTCACAGAAAGCATGAGTAGAAAATTACTTTAAAATTTTAAATCAAGAAAGTCGGTACATAATTGATAAAACTACATTAATGATTAATGCTATATAAAAAGTACAAAACTTCAAGGAAACAGTTCAAACAAATAGAAATCATTCCATGCAAATAAGCCACCTGATCCAACCTCCTTAGCATGTAATATGAACATACCTGCCGCATGGCTGGATCTTTCATCTGGTTTCTCATCTGTTCTTGCAAATCAGTACTTGAGGATGGGAAGTTTGACTGAGAAGCATTTCTGAGATTTGGAGATGTATTGTGGGAAGAACTAGATTCACCAAATGCGTTAGTTCCATCAGCCACAAGATTTTCCTGGCCTTCAGAATATTTTGAAATGTCATGCGAATTTACATAATTTGTGTCTACATCTGAAGACAATGGAATGGATTCTTTCCCTTTCAATGTGGATGCCATTTTAAACATATTCTGAAGATCCTCTGGTGACATTTTACCTATCATATCAGTAGCTGTTTTAAGCATGTCAGGTGTCACATTGGGAGGAATTGATCCTGGGTTGACACCAGTATCAGGGGAACCTCCTGTGAAAAATGGGCTGTCGCCCTGAATTGAAGAAGCCATGTCAAACATTTTCTGAAGCTCCTCTGGCGACATCTTGCTAATCATATTTGAAGCAGTTCTAATCATATCAGGAGGCACATCTCTGGATTGTCCAGTATTCAAAGAAGCCAGAGTGGCAGGATCGGCATTTGAAAAGAAATTTTGGAACGATCTATACAAAAAAAAAAATGTAAATTTATTTTGTCAATACCAATAACTAAATAAAACACAAAGAAAATTGAAGGGGAGGGAGGAGAGGGGGAAAAATGAATATCTTGAATTGTAAGGACGTATTACAATTCACCTACAATTTCAAACCTCTTAACTATGGGAAAGCAACATGTACCAAACTAGAAGAGATAAGCACACATGCATAAAATCTCCTCTGACAAACAGGTCCAACTCCAACCTCAACCATCAATCTAAGGGGAGGTTGAAGGTGTGGACCAAAAGACATCGTTTAAAATGAACAGTAAACTATGGACAATCAGTAACTAGTTGTGCTGAAAGCTTAGCTATCATTAATACCCAACAGTTCATATCAGGAAAAGACACTGGAAAAACAGAAACTGCTCAGTTTCAAAACCTAATCCAACTCGGTAATGAAGCAAAGCTTAAACAGGTAGTTCAACAAGCTTGCCTCAATCTGGAAGACCCTGACTGCATAACAAAATTCCTTTTATAATTAAATCTACTCCAAATAAATTGGGCCTAGCTTTTTGCTTCTGAAGAATAATCATGAGAATATTTAAGTACATCATATATTCACTCTCCATGACCTTGAATTTTCTGAAAACATATACATTTAACAATTAACCAGCCACTTTGAATATAGTATCTGCAAATCAAATTTTCTTTCATAGCTACTGGAGTAAATCCATTGTAATTGGGGCTTTTATGAAGTCCAAATATACATGAAGAACAACTTAGACTAGTGTTTGCCAAAATTAAGACTCAAAACAGAAAGTTCTTGGCACCATTAACATAAATGCTAACATACCTGATAGCTTCTGGGTCGTTTTTCAATGTATGTAAACTCTCTGTATTTGATTTTGGATTTCCACTTCTGACTGTAGTGTGACTGCTAGAAGATTCCTCAGATTTGATTGGTTGTGCTTCTGTGTGTTCCACAGATGAGCTTCTGTAGTTATCAGAAGGTGTACTCTCGGCTTCTTCAGTTATTTCTTCAATTACTAATCCTACAAGTACAGTATCAATACAGTTAAATCCAACATCTCAAAACTATATAAAACCCAGCAGCTGGCTGGGGCAAATTCAAAGGGTAAAGCAGAATTGAATAGAGGAGAACACATACTTCCTGGTGCATGCTCACCACATTCCTTCGCTAAAATTTCCTTGGCGTCCCTGTTATGAACATTAGATGCCATTAAACAGCAGGTCAAATTCATCCCAATCTTCATTTTTTTAAAAAAGAAATTTTCAACTTTAACTACTAATTTTAATTATTTATAGAAGAAGAATGGTAGAAGCCCTTTATTTGTTGGCTACAAAACTAACAGTAAGAGGCTAAATGACAGAAATCAAAATTGTAATCACAACACAGATATGATTAATCGATTCTACAGAAAATCCATTATTTACATTGCCACTATAGGAGAATTTGGTGAAAATCACTAATGGTGGCACATCAATCACAAAAGCAATAAATACATATAAATAGCAATCTGTATCATATCCGTGGATAGAATTCTTCACACAGGCACTTGTATGTGAAAGAGAACAAGATCACACCTTAAAAGCTCTGAGACTGTGTCATCACCCGGGGACACCACATGTGCCATGCTCAAATCAGTTACAGCATCCTAACAAAAACATGAATTCCATCAAATAAAATAAATAAAATAGAAAGAAAAATACACTCTTAAAGTCTAAACACTAGAACATTGATTTAGGAATCACTGGAAGCTCACCTTCAGTAGGCCTAGTTCCTTATATGCTTGACCTCTTCGATATAGAGCCTTAAGATTCTTAGCATCATATGCCAAAACCTACAGTGGTAAATACATATTATTAATTGTGTTTCTGGGATGAAATAGCCAATTAATCAGAATTTAAAATAATAATAATTCTAATAATGAGAATTCAAAACAATATTTGACCATGCTACAAAAGCAGCACAAAGGGAAAAGTTATTTTCTAACATAGTAGAGTTACAATATATATATATATTTCCCTTTTTTTCTTTTTTCATCTTATCTGATTATTTTGCTCATAATACTGCATTTAGGAGCAACTATATCATATAAAGTGATGATACCTCAGAACCTTCTTTTATGCATTCATCATACTGCCCTGACTTCAAGTAACAGGACATCAAGTTGAGAGAGCATGCCAACTGAAGCTTTCTACTTTGGGCAGACGGAATGTCTTTAATGTTTTTCTTAGCCTGGAACATAGAAAGTTAAAACAAGATATTAGACATAGGAAATGATGCTTTCCATGAAGACTCTAATCGCAGGGGAAAATAAGAAGAACAAGGAGAGAGAGAGAGAGGGGGGGGGGAAAGATAGTTAAACAGTCACAAAAGTGCACTTACAAGCAGATACTTCTGCAAAGCATCGTGGAATCTCCCCTGACTATGAAGCTCATTCCCCTGCAAATTTTAATCTTAGTCCATAAGACACATGATAGAACCAACTAGTTTATAGAAACTGAGAAACGGGAACACATTTAGTTGATAGTTTTACATTTCAAATTTTTTTTACACTGATGTAACTAGATTCTCTGATCGGACAATTTTATGGCACAAATAATTAGCACTTGTGAAGGAGCTAATTTAGCTCAAAACTTAGGCTGTGTATTATACCTATGCGTAGTTTTAAGATGACTGGTATCTTGACAAGTGCTAAAATATGGTCACAAATATGTTTTGATCAAGATTCAAGAAGAACTAGATCATGATTCTCAGTGACTTGTTTTAAACTAAAAATAGGTCATATTGCGAGAATAATGGAGTTTATCCAGGCTTTCTCTCCGTCATTCAACTTGGATTCATCTAGTGTCACATGCATTCCACCACTAAATATGTCTGTGGCTGTTGATTCACCTTTCAGAAAGGTATTATAGGTCAAAATTTCTCACTTAAGACTATTATTACTACTTACCTGCTTCTTCAGCATCTCAGCCGCATTTAATTCATATGTCATCTGTGCATCAACACGAACACGCATAGCTGCTAATTCTTCAGGAGATGCAGTAGCCATCTTCTGACCAATCTCAGCCATCTCTTCTGGGCGGGTGTGCTTTAACTGTTCTGCAGCAAGTTTAAAGTCTTCAGGCCTCATGTTCTTCATGCTTTCTGAGGCCATCCTCATCAACTCTGGATTAGACGTCATCTGCAATTCCACTCATTTATACATGATGACCATTAAAAACATAGACAATTCCACAATTGTATTAAACCTAAATGATATACAAGATAAAGCCGTAATCCTAAAACTAAGTATCAGAAGACAACAACTCAACCTAAAATCATACTTTGAGTAAATGAAAAGCCAGTAAACAACACCATATGACGATCCTCAAAAATCCAAGTATTTGCAATTTGATAACAGCATAAAGCCCAATCAGCATTAAGTTTCTAAAGTAACAAAAAAGAAAAAAAACCTTTGAATTAAAATCAATCAACAAAAAGAGCTCGAATGCGACTCCTTGTCAAATTTGAATGCTGTGCAGTAACCAACTTTTGGGAAATTCTCCAGACAAACCAAAGCACTACTGTGCTTTTACATGCCAAATTTCTCTGCTTTTGGAATTTGAGTTACAATTGGAATGGGGAAAAACTTAGAAATATGGCTTTCCTCCCAGAGATAGCAATACGTCATCAATTCAACCACTTCTTAAATCAGGATATTTTAAGAAGATCAAGCCAATACCTTTCACATAGTCGAATTGAAGAATACACTTAAGCACCGCCTTTTCAAAAAATAACTTAAGATTACAAAAATCCAAAATTCTACAGAAAAAAGTTTTATCCTTTAACCGTGTACGCATCTTTACATCTAAGGAATTATGACAAATCCCAACGTAAGAGAAACTTCCCATGCTTCTGCTATGCCATTCACAATCAAAAAAACAAAATTTCCAAAAGGGGACATTACTAAGCTCAATCCCAATCTGAGTGCAATGATTCGTTCAATTCGAATCCGGACCGCAAACACAATGGGATGAAACAACATATTCCAATTATAGTAAGCGGAAAGAGTTAACGCATCTTTACATATGCAACAAAAACACAAACCAAAATAAGATAGAAGAGGGGGTGACCTGCTGCTGGATCCTAGCCAACTCGGCGGGTGACATGCGACTCATCTGCTCCTGAGCGAGTCTGATCATCTCAGGATCCATCATGCCGTTATACATTTTCGCTCCCCAATTGAATTCAATGAAAATAAGCACGCCAGCAGATCAAAAACCGAAAAGCTATTAGCGATGGGAAGAAGAATGATGATATTGAAGGGAGAGAAGGGGATTATTTGTGTCTGATGATATTGGAAGGAATAAGGAACCTTCTTAAATTTTTTTTATTTATTTATTTCGGGAACCTAGAATAGGAACAATCTTAAAAGCACGAAGGAAAACAAAGTTGGAGTCCGATTTCGAGGCACCGCCCACCAAACCAGAAAAGAAAAAGTTGGGAGTCGGGGAAAGGTAACCCAAACAAGAGTCGAATATGCGTTGAGTTTCTCTCTGTACCAAATTACCGTCCTGCCCTTCCGTCAGTCAGTCCTCATCTTATACTTTTATTTTAGAGTTTGGATTTGGTTTGGTCACGGATGTCGCATAACTATACTGTGGGAAAAAAAATTCTATTATTGTTTTGTATTTTACTTATACATACATTACTAACAATTTTTCCTTTAAATAATATCCCTATTTTTATGTCTGTAATAATAATAATAATAATAATAATAATAATGCTTAGTGTCTTTTTGACATCTAAGAAAGGATTAGAGAAATATAAGTTTACATCTCTTAAAAAAAATTGTAGGTGGTATAGAAAAACTTGAACAGTAATTTATGTGGGTACAAAAGAGGTTAAAAAAAAATTACCAGTACAAAGGAGCCATTTTTGGTCACATACCCGTTTCGGGTACGAAATCAAAATGCAAAAAATTTGTTTTTTTTATTTTATTTTATTTTTTTATTTTTATTTTTCCATTTCGTGAAAAAAAAATCACTAAAACGCATAGTTGGAGTGAAATTATGTCGTTTTGGGGAGGCTGAATTTTTACTTAAGCGAAACGACGCCGTTTCACTTGAGAGGTAAATTCAGACCTCCTAAAACGGCATCGTTTTTATTTTAGCCCTTTTGAGTTATAAGACCCATCTACATGGGCTGAACAAAAGTTAGGTTTTTTGTTGGACATCTACATTTTATGACCACTTTTAATAGTATTAGGAGTTAAATTTTGATTAATGATTTATATTTTGAGTTAACATTTATTAGTTGTTAACTTGTTATTTATTTGCTAAGAATTAATAGTTGATATATTTAATATTTAGAGAATTTTAAGATTTATTATTATTATTATTATATATATATATATATATGTGTGTGTTATGTGAGGTACCAGCATATCTCCATTTTTTGAAAAATGACATACCTACATTTTGTACTTATACTAGATACAAAACTCATACTCATACCCGTGCTACATAAATATAGATGTAAAAGTTATAAAAATTTTAAATGCAAATATGTCACTACTACAAGGATTAGGATGGTATTCTTGCAATGGTGCTTTCTGATCAGTAACTGATCACTGAGACCAATAACTTCATAGCACAATAAATTCCATGACTATTGAATCTAAATGGGTGACAACCGGGTGATGCTGCAGTAAATAGGAATGGGATGAATGACATGAACTTTACCATTTTTATACAGATAGATTCAATTAATATATGACAATAAATTTAATTAAAAAGAAGCAGAATAAATGAAAGTTATTGCCTGGGCTCATCTAGAAGAATGAATCTTACAAAACATGTGAATTCGCAAGTGGAGAACTAATAATACAGGACAGGAGACATGGTTTAGGGGGCATGTGAGCTGCCTTTCTCCAACAATAATTTTGCCTCTATGATAGATTCCCGTACATTTTGCATCTCTTCCACTATCTTTTCAAACACGAAGCTTGAGTGAGAGGCCGAGTCCAACAAATGGGTTTTCTTATTGGCCCTGTCACTTTGTAATTCTTCAACGCTTCTCAATTTCATCTGCAATTCTTCCTCCAACACCCTTATCTCAGCTTCCTTTAGATCTGATTCAAACACCTGCTGCTGGTATTCAAGTATCGTATTTTCTATTTCAGTCATTCCATTGTCCCTGAATTCCAAGAGCATCTTCTTCTCGTTCATTACACGTTCAAGCGCAAGCCCTTTCTCCTCTGCATTCTTCAAACCCTTCTGTATTTCCAATTGAACAGCTTGTATCTCAGTTTCTACGTTGGCAGCCTTCTTGTTTAGATTTCCCAATTCCTTTCTTATGATCACAAGTTTTTCATGAGACAACTTCATCTCTGCTTGCAGCTTGGTTTTCTCTTCCTCTGACTTCAGTAACTCGATGGCTTTACCACTTATATGCCAATTTTTTTGTGAGCAATCTTTGTTCTCTATGTTATCGATTGCAAAGAGAACCTTTTCACTCTCGCGCTTGCGGTTCTCTTCCTCCAGTTTTGATTTGATGCATGCAATATTTCCCATTAATTCAATTTCTGATTCTTGATTTTTCTTTTGAGCATTCTCTATCCCGTGTTTGGAAGCTTGAAGAGCAGCCAATTTCCCCTTCTTTTGGTCAAGATAAGATGTCAAGGCATTTACTGCTTCTCTTGCCCGCACTTCCCGTTGTTCGAAGTAAGAAAAAGATGAGGAAAAACTTGATAACGAATATTTGAGCGCTGAAAACTTCTTATCGACTAGAGTTCTTCTTTCTTGCGCTTCTGAAAGTAAGAGTTTAAGGGATTCAAATTGCTGACGCTTGACGTTTATATCCTGTTCAATCACTTCAATTTCTCCGGAGAGCTCATCAACCTCAACGAGTGCTTTTTCAGCGCAGCCTAGTGCAGCTAGGGTTCTTACTGTGTCGGATATTTTTTCATCAATTTTTCCAAGCTTCTCTCGAGCACAATTTAAATCCTGTGATAACTTTGCTGCAGAGAGATTTGATAATTCTATGTCCATGTCAGAGTAGACCAGAACATCAACCTCATTATTCACTTGAGATTCCGTGATTAAAGTAGTCTCCTCCATGAGAAATTTTTCTTCAACATGGCGAGGAGGCTCATCTGACTCAATATACTGGTGTCGTTGACTGGTCTGATTTTCTTCGTGTTGACCATTCTCAGCGCATAAACTAGACCCAGATGGAGTGGGTTCGTTGAAGTCTTGACTTTCACTTCTACACTGCACTTCCTGGCAACCAGATACACCTGAGTCTCTTTCCCCGCCATCAACTTCAACAAATTTTTCATGGCAGTCCATTTCTCCTTCGGTTTCAACTCTTGCATGTCCACAAGATGAAAGAATTATTTTAAAATCATCCCTTTCCTGCATGGCTCTTTCATACAAACTCAACAACTTCTCATTTTCTTCATTCATTTCCGCAAGCTGATGCTCGAGATTCTCAACCACTCTTTTCAACTTAGTCTCCTTTTCTGTATTGTCAACCTTGGCACCAATTTCTTGAGCGTTCTCAGCTTTATAAACTGTTTTGATGTTACTTTCGGAGGCAGCTTGTTCATACAATTCAATTAGTTTATTGTTATCCTCAATCAAAACTTTAAGCTTCATCCGGAGTTCATCGTTCTCCTTAGACAGCATAATGGCTGTCTCATGAGCCTCTGCTTCTCTTTGACTTGCAGCAGCAATGGCATCCACCATGGCTTTCAATTCCAGTTGGTCATTGAAATTAACAACAGGCATATCACTTGACAATGAGGGAAGGTCCATTTGCTGCCTTCCTTCTTTCATGGCTTTGGATTTCTCTTCTTCAAGCTGTGCTGCCAAATCATCAACATGCCTGCACGGTAATAAATAGTGGATGAATTTGAAGCACTGCTTCATGACCAATAATAAAGAGGAAAATATACAGCACTCTGCAGAAACAATATGTGCAAAAGGAAGCAAAAGAAAGAGAGAACAAACAGTACCTTTCTAATTTTTCTTTCTCCTCAAGGCAAACTTCTAGTTTCTTGCGAATTATGTCCATTTCTGCTTGATTTTGAATAGCCTGTCATAATAAAATTTCCATTAATTCAGAGAGAAATGCGACGGTTATCTCTTAGGAAGTTCAAAATTGGGCACAAACAAGATTGGTCTAGACCTGCGATCGGAGAAACTCATTTTCCTCACTAACAGAAGACTGCCAAGGTGATTTTGGCTCCTACAAACAAAAATAAGAATAAAATATGATATGTTAAATTGATAAATGAAATCTAAAGAGCCGGCTCAGTTTATAAAACATGATGAATTACACATTCAAAATCTCATTCTAGCCTACATAATGTATTAATCAATATTAAATTGATATATCATATTCCTCACTGCTTCACAGGACCAACAATTACTATGTGAAAAACTATCTTACCTGTTTGGAAATAAGCAGATTACCATCACGATGCACTTCTTCTACTGCCGAGTCAAAATTTGTTTTCTAACAAGGAAGTCAACAAGAAACTTTCAGCTCCTTCTGGACACAAAAGAAAATAAATTTATTTTGACAGAAATTTAGAAAACATGAACAATTACCTGATCAGATTCATGCATAAGTTTCCAATCTAGTGCTTCTAACAACTGCACATACAGGTGAAAAGCACAATCACCATAGGATAAAGGTTCACTGAGAACTTTGAAGTAAATAATTATGAACTAATACAAAACTATTTCTTTCTACCTTGTTCTGTAGTACTATTATCTGTTCACTCATCATCTCCCGTTCACCTTCCTCATAAAATGACTTCAACCTGTGCAATAGATGATAAATAAGTATCCACAATCATCTAGGAATTGATTTGTATGTGAACATGAAATGGTTGTGTTTCTCCTCGTAAGACCAGGAGGTCTTATTCTTCCTCATCAGTCATCAGAATTCAAACATTTTACATTATATATTAAGCAGTGTATGCATAGCATCAACTATGATATATTTTATCATACTTCATCTATCCAATTTTGGCTACACTTTCAGTCTTTCGCTAAGAAGTTACTTTCTAATCTTTCTTCACGCCATGAAGCCAGTGAGTTAACTTTATTGTCACAAGCCAACAAAAGGGGATCCATGTTGTATAAAAAGGAACATACCTTCTGATTTCTTCTTTTAGCCTCAAATTTTCCATAGCAAATCTAGTCACTTCTTGGTTCCGGTTCACCTGGGCCCGCAAGACCTCAATTTCTTTCAAGTGTTCTTCTTTTTCTTTGAGCAAGTGTGTCTCAGCGGAGATCTTTCCCGAAGCAACTGCTTCTAGTCTCTTTATTCCAGCTTCTCGAAAACGAAGCCTCATCTTCAAGCCTTGTATCTCATCTTCCCTCTGTTTGGCCTGATTCATTCCATATATTTACATCATCAAACGGGTAAATTAAAAGAACACTAAAAACAAATTAAATTGCAGATTCTCAAATGAATTGCTAAAAAGGTTGAAGCTGATCTAATATATATATTTTTTCCCTTTGATAATCTTTTGAGCAACCTTTAATCAAAACCATTAACCTTTGCTTTCACATACCAGTTGCATGACCGCTTGATTTTCAGCTGCCAATGCCTGCAAGGTCATCTCTTTATCCTTTTCCCTCCTAAAGGCTCCAACAAGGGCGACTTCATAGTCTTTTTTCTGAAATAAACACAGGTTTATCGATGAACACAATTGAGATAAAAAAAATACGAATATCAAGCTGGAAAAGAATGTATACCTGAGACATCCTTTTTACGGAGGTTAATGGACTAAATGATCCATGAAGTCCCTCCCACTTGAAGGATCCTGGGGATCCTGGAAAATTAACTACTGACGTATCATTATCTTGAAATTCAGATCCTCCGCCAACAATACCTCGTAAGCGGGATACTTCTTTCTGAAACAAATAAAACATGCATGTAAAAGTTACTAATTTAATAAATCTGTAATCAACAGTACATATTTCATTAAATGAATTTTCCTTCTTGTGAATGATAAAGAAAAGAAAACCTTATACTTATTGAACGAAAACTGAAACCAACAATTAGGTGCAGATTACTTATAAAGATAAGGAACGCTATTATAGGAAAAGGTCAAGTCTGTAGGGGTTCTTAAGAATCAACTTTTTCTTCGTAGATGAGGGAGCATGAAATTACTTGTAAGAGGTTTACCGTTTCCATGGCAGACTGCCACTTGTGAAAACAATATGAAGTTACTACTTGCTAAGTTTGCTAAGCAATTCAAATTTAGTCATTTTAGTTAAGAAAAGAATAGAGGGAAACCAAGAAGTTTACATCATTCTTTCGAAGCATTTTTTTTTTTTGGCCATTTAGAATTGCAAGATTGAAGTCGCTTAAAGGGTCTATATGTTTTTTTGGTCTTTATAGATGGGCACGGTAGCCTGTGCCTAATGGTGTAATAAAAGGGAATAAGAAACAGATGGAAAGTGAACTCTTACTTTCCCTTCTGCACATACTAAAACTTTCATAGTAGCAATTCAGTAAGTATAAAAGCATTAACCGACTTATAGACTTACAATCTTACGTTCCTAGAACCAAATTTTAAATCAAATTTCAAAATTTTACATTCCTGTGCAATGTCATAATTAAAGGACCAGTGTACAATATCTATTCAACTACAGAATTAAATACATAACTGAAGAAAGAATACATTAAAATTAGAACATGTACCTTTAGTTGTTGAATTTGCAATCTCATGGCAATGACATCTCCAGATGCATCTTCGTTTACAATGGCCTGGAGAAAAATATAACATAATGCATATAGCAATTATTGAAACTGTCTTAAAAACATAGTCAGATAGTAGCACTGTTAAATAAGTTCTCATTGTCAGAGTCGCTCTAACATTGCTTTTAATTTTCTTAACCATACAATCTTGCGAGCTTCTTCAACACAAGCATAACCACAACCATGGAATAAAACAGTTCCTACGTGTAAACTAATCAATTGATAATACTGATGGTAAATTATTGCCAAAACGAAAACAGTAAATATAATAAATAAACAAGATAATGCCAAAGACATACATTATTCTTAATAAATTTAGCGCGCTGTGCAAACTTGAGTGTGCTTAATGTCTCCAACGAACAACTGCAACAGTTAGTAAATGTTACTAAAATATTTATAAAGAAAAACAGTTAACTAAAACTAGCAAAGAAACTTAAGATTGTGTTAGAAATAAATAAAAACAAGCCAAAGCAAAGTTTGTCAAGCAACAATGAGGTTATAAATTCGGTTCATATGACATTAAGAAAACAAAAGTTAACACACATTTAATTCTGCTTCCAGAATTATATATATATATATATATATATAAAAGACAAAGGCTTATGCCAAGAATTGAACAAGCATAAAAGTAAGAGAGGTTCACTGACCAACTGGAGGGACTTATATTTGCAATTATGATAGTTTTTGAATTCCCTCCGAGAGAATCCTGAAAGGAAGAGACAAGTCACCGATTAGGCTAATTGATATATTGCAGCCAACAATTCCGATTGACCAAAGTTTTCTTTCCTGTTTAGAAAAATTAAGTCTTGATTTTTTTTTAAAAACATTGACCCCAATCTGGTTTTGAACTTGAATTTTAAACTAAGGAACACGGATCTAGATAATTTTAGAAATTACCTGAAGCAAAAATGTGAGTTTTGAATCACGGTAAGGAACATGGAGTGACTTCCCATTCGATATGCTTACTAGGTTCATAATCACAAGCCTGCAAATTTCACATCACCTAAAAGGTTAATTCTTGGGGTTGGGGGGAACACGATAACTGAAACATCTGTTGATATGTTAACCAATAATTCAAGATTTTTATTGAGAATAACCGACCCCAACGTTGAAAGAGACTTATTGATATTAGTAGCTTCCTTGAGACGTTCACCTTCAGCACCAGAACTCTTTTGCCTATGATAAGAATGAGGTACATAATATTAACAGTATGCTCAGATATAAGGTAAAATAACTTTTAACTCCTTTCACTCATCTCATATACACATATACACACTAGTGGAATCCATTTACCTCTCAGATCCAGCCAAATCAACAAGATTAAGTCGAGCAAACCGATGGTGAGTCACACCTTGAGATTCCCACTGACAACAAGCAGTTAAATTAATTTTATATCAGAATTTAATATTTGGAAAACTGAATAAAAAGTTCATAATTTTTGCATGGAATGACAAATAAAGCATCTAGATTACTTACCTTACTTTCAATGATGCAAGTAAATACACTGTGAGAACGACTGCTGGCACGATTCATATTAGTAGCAGCTACCTTTCTGTTTGCAGAACCCTAATAACATCATGATTCTCAATCAACAGCTGTTAATTTATAAATTGCACTGAAAAAGGATAGACGTACCAATCTAAAGAAAAGCAAAATAATTTTATATAGAATAGTTTTGCTGACAAATTTGGAACTACCAAAATGAGATGTAGGGTACCAAATGCAAAATAATTAAATAAAACAGAAATAGTTAGGCAATAGACCCTTGCCATTAAATTACTTTAAAAGAATAAAGAAGTACAATTACTTATCAACATCAATGTAGTTAAAGCTGAAAAACAGAATTTCAAGAGTAAACATAAAGGCATTGTATACTTGAATAAGTTGTTGAATAACATCTCGAGCACTGATAACTTCTACTTCCTTGAGATTTTCTACATAAACTCCTTTCTTACTGTCTTCTCTTATCTGCCATGTAATCACCCAAAAGAAAATGAAAAGTTACAAAAGAAAGTTATGACAAGACTAAAAGAAGCAGTTCAAGAGATGGAAAATATAAATGCTTCTTTGTTCGGAAAACACACGAATACTAGTTCATACAATATTCGCATATTATCTTCATAGGTTAACATTCAGACATGCAAAATATTTTTTTTCATTGATAATAGTTTTTGGGGGAGGAGGGGGAGGGGGAATATCATAAAGAATTGAAGTGATCTTATATTCAAAATATTGTAAGGAATCACTAAAGATCCAATAAATGGTTTACCCTACCTGCAGATTGGTAGATGATGGGTCCAGAAGATCAAGGATCTGTTCATTGTATATCTCCAAGAAAGAAATCTTGCTTGTAAATTTTAACTTTTCATCTCTACGAGCCTCTTTTTCCTGGTGTATCAGAAAGATAAAATACTCAAGTTAGGGTCTTGCAATTATAGAAATATATATAAAAGTTATAAAAACCATTTTGGATATGAATGTGAATAAGCCTTACGAGTGAGAAATAAACGAATACTTTATACTACATCAGTTATTTGTGGTCCAATCATGCAGTGCACAACCTCCAACTTAAATATCAAAATGTCAAAAGTCCGAGTATATAGAACTGGGTTGAGAAAATATCAAATAAAAAATGTTCGATATGACATGACAGGAATCATGAGGTGCAACATATGGCAGGAAAAATTATTAAAGACAAACAGTAGCTTATTGCTCATAGCAAAATTGCTTCATAAGATATAATAGATAGCACCAGAGTAACTTAATACTCTACCAACATCTTTCACCGCTTAAAATAAATTCCTATAGGCTATATCGTATGTTATTCATTTATTACCCGGATGATGTATGAAAACTAATCCAAGGCAACTGATTCCTTAGTGCCGGAAGTGATATATAAGTCATCTACATTCTAAACGTATGGGAAAACAGAAATACCTTTTGGATTCTAGAAAATAACTGCTCAAAAACTCTTGGTGTCATCCCACAGTTGACACTATGTCTTCGAGTGCCCCCTTCAATGTCTCCAAGCATGGTATGAGTCTTCCCGCTTCCAGTCTACATGCAAAAACAATTATTTTACACCAATGCTAAATTAGAATGAAATAACCAATCAGGTCTAATGATCTATGCCAAATCACAGAAGTCTTTCACCTCTACATTTTAAGCAACAACAAGAAGTAGAATCAAAAAGTCCAAGATCTGATAGGGAAACTTTCCCACTATTATCTATGCAAGCTTATACTCTACTAAATGAAAGCATTCTTCCTGGCAAGGAAAAATTCAAATAGCCTAATCCATGAAACTGAAAAAAAAAAAAAAAAAAAAAAAAAAAAAAAAAAAAAAACAAGAACAGTACTTAACCAAGAACTCACTTGGCCATAAGCAAACATGCAGCTGTTGTAGCCTCCCATGCAATTTTCTATCATTGGCAAACCAGCAACTTTAAAAAGCTTCTCCTGTCATATTCGTTATTTTAAACCCATAGCTTCAAACTCAGAAAATTAAAAAATCTATATAAATATGACATCAACAATGAAACCTATAAAAGATTCTATCCAAAGTGTAGTTACCGCAATATAAACGAAAGAATTTATAAAAAAAGTCTACCTGGCTAACGTTCTCATCTGCGACAAGATCAAATGTATACCGTGACTCAGGATGCCCAGTCCAAGTAATTGCTTGAGGACTCTCTTGCCTAATGCATTTGTTGTACCCTTGCAATGATAATTCGGTATTGCTAAGAGGCCGGATTCTAATAATGACCTTCATAGAAGCTCAGAAAAATAAACCAAAGAAACTTAATTAGCATAAATCAAATTATAATCACACCCTGCTCTTAAAATTTAACATTATTACTGATTTAAATTTAAACAGAAAGCAAAGAACGATAAAGCCACCAACATTTTATTACTATTCTGCCAAGCAACCTGCTGCTATAGTACAAGGGATTCCATTATGTGGTAAGACTCTAGTAAACAATTCATTATCTGCTGGAGTCATGAGTTTAGTGCTAAACATTCAATCAAGGAATTTAACCCCTAAATATTACAAAGCTTTATATTAATTCAATATTGATCATCAAATAAGTCTAGTTTTGTATATTTCAATAAGACTTAATAGTTAATTAGCACTTCAAGATGAAGTTAAGTACTTTGAAATGCAAGCAAGAAACCCTTTCTACCTGCACATTGTGATCCTTCCAGAAAGACGGATCCTCGCTGATTTCGAAGCTCCGACTCGAAGATACGGCGCTGCTGGCACCAACTTCACCTTCGTCTTCCCAATTGTTAATACTTCGAACCGCGGAGCTAGGCACAAGATTATCTTTAGCCGCAGATTTCAGAAGATCCGGAGTGCCCTGAACTAGCGACAAAGAGGCGGAAGAATGGTCCTGGAACCCAAAGCGACTCTTAATCGCACTGGCAGCCTCCGACATGAATGACATCGTGCAAGCTTTGAATTATGTAAACTTCAAAAGGAAAAGTTAACAATCAAGGAAGGAAAATTTACTTAAACAAAGTGGAAATGAGCGAGTAGGGATTCTTAAGCGAAGTGCAGAAACAACGCTGAAAGGACGGGGCTGATTGGAAAGAGAGGGAAAAAAAAAAAAAANAAAAAAAAAAAAAAAAAAGCAGCCTAGAAGGGCATTCGATAGAGAAAGGTTAGGGAAAATGAAGAGATTTGGGAGAAACAAGGAGAGAGGAGAAGATTCTGTGGATCAGACGATGGAGAGTAGTTGAGATGAACGGTCTATTTGGAATGAAATTTAAACTTGAGGACCGTTTTGAGTTTGGAGTTTTTCAAATTTTCGATGCCTGGAGCCAACTTTTCCCAATCAAAATGACGGATGCATCCCGTAGATTCTTTTATTTTTAGTACTTTCATCCTTCAACAGATTTGGGCCTTTCCTGAACAAATGAAAGTGTTGTAGGTCCAATACACAAAAGACTGGCCCAGGAAGAGTCCATGATAATTATTATTAGTTAGTAGTTGCATTCTATTTCAGCAAATATATTAAATAAAAATAAAAATAGTTGCCTTCTATTTCAAATTTTTTTGGTAAAATAAATAAATAAGTGGTTGGCTTCTAATTTTTATCATGTACCATGCTACATAAATTTTCCATACTTTTATTCTATTCAATTTTATTTTATTTTTGCCATAGTATTCAATTATTCATTTCAAATATTATTGTTTGTGACTGTCGTAGTTAAATGCACTTGTCCCACACAGCACAAGCCTTTAATAGGTTGAAATAATATAACCATTTTTTTTACAAAATAATCTTACCATTTCAATGTGTCATTGATTTTGCCTTCTTTTAGGAGTGATTCTTCTGAATAATGCATATTTGCAAACTAATTACACATATAAGGCACATTTGAAACTATTTCCATAACTACGGTAGTTTTTTTTTTTTACTTTTTCTCTTCAGTGTCGCATTTTGAACTGTAATGAAGAGTCGAATTTTCGTTTGAGTCTCCTTTAAGGAGCCGAATTTTGGCATACAAATTTTTTTTTTTTTTTTTAATTT
>QAOA01006686.1:208912-263504 GCA_003255065.1 Cercis canadensis | reverse complement strand
CAATAAGTGTATATTATATATTAATAATTTAATATTTATGAAATTTTACTTTTTTATGAAAATGTACTTAATTAGAGTATGAATTCGGTTATTGTCAATTTTTATTTTTTTAATAAATAAATAATAATTACATTTATAATTAAAAAAATTGAATTAGAAAAAAAGAGTGAAAAGATAATAAAGGGTAAACTAGTAAAAATATTTTACAATAAGACATTCTTTTTCCTTTCCTTTCCTTTTTCTCATTTTAATCATCCAAACAAAGGAGAAGAAA
This sequence comes from Cercis canadensis, assembly GCA_003255065.1. Classification (NCBI taxonomy): domain Eukaryota; kingdom Viridiplantae; phylum Streptophyta; class Magnoliopsida; order Fabales; family Fabaceae; genus Cercis; species Cercis canadensis. Next base: position 263,230 of record QAOA01006686.1, on the reverse strand, counting down.
ACTCCTCCCTTTCCTTTCCCTCTCCTCTCCTCTCCTCTCCTCTCCAAAAAACTCCCAAACAGAGCCCTAGTGTACTTGACATTCGGAGTTTTGATTAATGGGAGATATCCAACACAGAAAACATTCAATTGTTTGTGTGCATCTTTTGCCTTAACTTCGCTTGCATAGTGAGAAGCCTCGAGAGAATCATTGTCAAATCTAATGAAAACACTGTAAACTTAAAAGCTTAGACCTTGAAGGCGATTCAGAAGCAGTACTAAAGTAGCTTAAAAGGAAACTTCTAAAAGTCAATTCAACACAGCGTTTGAGTACTTGCAATAGGCAGCCCTGCTTGTAGCCATCAAACTTACTCAATGTTTGTCTATAAACTGTTTGATGATTAGCATCAACTTGTTTGCGGCTTCTGAGTTCGGATCAACAGTGAAGAACCCATGTTGCTCTCCTTCAAATTCTACATACTTTATATCATTCCCCCAATTCTTAAGCTTTGTTGCATAATCCTCGGCTCTATCTTTTAGCAAATCGCTTCCTCCAACCACCACCAACATTGGGTCAAAAGCAACTGCTTCAAGACTCTTGCTAAATGGTCCAAATGGATTCACAAGAGGGAGATCAGTGGTGTCTCCAATTGGTATGGAAAGCCTCCAAAACCTGTTTAATTAGCCAAACACATACTTAATAACGGAACTTAATAATTGGCAAAAAATAAACAAAGTCTCATCATTTGGGGAAAGCTTAAATTTACGAACCTATCAATGAGTTCTAAATTGAGGAAAGCATCTTTTGCCCCTTCAGCTTCTGATTTGCTCCTGGTTGTTCCACCAAAGAAAGGTGCCAAGAGAACGTAACCTCTCACCCGAACCGGCGCCAACTCGGGCGACCCAGACTCGAGTTGAACCGCCAAATTGTGGGCAATATTTCCACCAGCCGAGTCTCCGGAAATGAAAACCCGACTAAAATCAGCGACGTCACTCAACCAAGTATCCGGCTCATCGGCTACAGCTTGCGCTTGAAGCCACTTGACAGCCAAGTATCCATCCTCAATAGCAGCCGGGAGCCGGTTCTCCGGAGCCAGCCGATAGTCCGGAGAGATAACTACAGCTCGAAGCTCTGAAGCGAGCCTGAAGCAGTAGTTTTGACAGTTGGGCCAGGTACGGGACCCGATGCAGAAGCCGCCGCCGTGAATGTAGTAGAAAATCGGGAGCTTTGAGTCGGACAAAGAGGATGAACCAGCTGGCTTATAGAGCCGAAGCTGAAGGTTATGGGCAGGGTCAAAAACGACGTCTTTCCACAAAACAGAGCCGTCATCGAAGACGGGAACGTTGAAGCTGGGCTTTGAGGAGCGAACTATTGAACCGTCGCTATAAACATGAAGGACGCCACGACATTCGTCAACTACATACGGAGAATCCGTTGTTTTATACATGTTCCCTTTTCTATTCGCAGTGGTTTAATTTGATTTGAGGGAAAGGGAAGAACTTGAGAATTTAAAGGAAGAAGAGAAAGAGCAGAAACAGAGTTTGTGCGCGTTGATCTGTACTTATGGAGATGGCGTTTTGTGATCGTGCTTTCGAAAATGGTTGCTATGTAAGACAAAGGTGTGCACCAAGTGTCTACGTGGAGTGTGACCACTGATCATGGACCATTAAGCTTCATTGGCTCATGTCAGAGACGTTTTCTAGTTTGTTTCCTTCTGGAATTTGATTAAAAAATTGATATGAAATAGTATAAAATTATGGTATATGAGTAACATTTAGTAGATTCTAAACCAATTATACCTGCTTATATATGTAACCCAAAAGCATTTTATCAATAAACAACCATCCAAGTTGGATTTTTATATCAATATTTTGTTTTGTAATAATAAAGATTCATAGATACATTAATGTCATTATTGTACCTACTTCTTTTTTTTATCACCAAAAAAAAAAAAACATACCTACATCTTTAAAATGAATAATAAAATACTTCACATAAAAAAAAGTGAATAATAAACTACCATGTCCTTATACTAAATTTTGATTAAAAAGAAGAATATTACTTGTAACAATTATAGCATGCAATACTCTTTAACTTTTGAAATAATAATTAATAGAAAAGTAATGCAAAATTCTAGGAATACATAGTATTCCATTGATAAAAAAAAAATGATACCCAACTGTGTAAAGTAATATTAAATTCACCGTGACTTTTATAGCAATTTAAAAGTATATCTACTACATTTTTTTGTATACATTTAAATTATTTACTACATTTTTTTTTCCAGTTTTTTAAATGGTAAACCAAATATCTCTCAATTATATAGGTGATACTATATACACATTAAAAATACTTAAAACACTTGAAAAATATTTTTTTTTATTCATAAGAGACTACACAATAAAAGGTAATATATTTTTTTCTCAAAATCTCACTCCACTCCATTGGTACCCAATGAAATTTGTACTCAATATTTCTTCTAAGAAGTATCAAGAGCTCAATTACTAAAATGTCCTATTGAGAACATATTTGAAAACTATAATAGAAAGTTATTTTTTTTATCTAAAATAAAATATAAAAAGACAGGAAAAAAGGGGAAGAAATAAGGAACATTAAAGAAAATGAAAGTGTAAATATTTTAAAAAAAAATTGTATACTTACTTTGATTATTTAATTGATTTATATAATCAATAAAGAGAAATAAGTATTATTTTGAAACTTTTAGTAGCAAAAGTATAGTAAAAAAATTGTACTAAATAATTATTTCAATGTGATGATAGAATGTTAAGTTTTTGTTCTCACCTCAATTATATTGAGTATTCTATGGTAGAGATCACTGATTAAGCTATCAGTGAAAAAATATTGTGTATAATAATAACTATCATGATTTTATTTAATAATCTATAATTCTTTATCAAATATAAATTATATGACTTTTATCTGGTGGAATCAGAATCATGGTGACTTTTTGCTCCCCGCAATCCCATTGTTGATCTCTACCGTACGTGGAACGTCTAGATTTGCTAGGCTGATCTCTTTTTCGCACATCTGGATCGTCCATTACTAGTGTGTTCGCTGGCAATTATACGTTTTGGTAGGCCCAATCGCCTTCTAGCTTAGTCTAGTCATCTCTGTCCGGCTACACTTTTGTTGCACTGCCGGAGAGAGAAAGAGAGAAAGAGGAGGAGGGAGGTGTGTTTTGCAGTGATCCCTTTGGTACATGGACGAAGTGATGACAATGGCGGATGTCAAAGCAGGCACCCAAACGACACCGTCTGCGTCAACGCCTTCATCTTTGCTGCCATCCAACCTTCCTCTTTTCTCAGCGTTTCTGGCCTTCGCACTCGCTCAGTTTCTCAAGATCTTCACTACCTGGTGCGTATTATATGTGCCTTTCACTGTTAGGCATTTGATTTTTCAATATTCAAGGAGATGTTGCATTTGTATGTGGGCTTTTAGTTTAGCTTTGATCGGTTTGTTTAATTTTTTTTTTTTTTTTTTTTTTTTTTTTNTTTTTTTTTTTTTTTTTACGGGTGGACTTGGATGTTGAATTTTACGGGTTTCAGCTTTCCCGTTTGGTTAATTGGAGCTGAATAATTGTCCTACTGCTACAGAGATTTATTAACTGGTTCATCAATCAGATCAAAGCCTTATAAGGAGTGCGGTTCTTAATTGCTAGAGCAACTTTGCAATTTTTGTTGTTTTTGTGTGGGTGGGGTTGGGATACCAACTTGGCATACCCTTTACATAAATAACATTCACGGGGAGAGGGTTGTAGTTATTTATTAGAAATCTCGGAATGTGACATTACAGGGTTTAGCATTTCCCTTGCTTCTATGGTTCTGGTATTGGAAGAGTTGGGCTGTTACCAACAATTTAGAAATTAAAATACAACTGTGGTTTGATTTTAGTGGGACTGAACATTCTGTTTTATATTGCTATTGATATAAACTATAATGAATTGAAATCTTTTGAGGCATTTAGGGATGTTACATAATAACTTCAAGTTGTTTGCACTTTATTTTCAGGAGGAAATAATGATGGAAAGTGTGTAATCTAATACATATCAAATTGTTGTTGGCATTGAACGTATCATCTACTTTTAGAAAATCTTAAGATCTTTAGCCCTTTTACCTCTCTTCCTCTTCTTTGAGGGGAATTGTGAATGTAAGGTTTTTATTTTTATGTTCACTGAAATTTGAATAAAATCCCTAAGGATTATCTTTTTGAGGATTTAGGTATTTATCTGAGTAGGAACCTGTTCGAGTAGAATTTAGGTTCTCTGAGTTGAAAAATGATGGTGGATGTAATGATTTAAGCTATTACTTGATTCAAATGTGAAATTAAAACATTTAATCCAAGCTTTATTCCCATGTATTTATTGACTTCTGAAGTTAAGCTTCTTAAGTGTGATACAATTCTTGCAGTTTTTACACATAATATGATGCATTTTGGTCTCTCAACATGAATAATTTTGAAATACAGGCGTACATAAGATTAAAAATATGAGCTCAAAATTTCCAAAATTTTCTCCTAGATACTCAGGTATAAGGAAAGGAGATGGGATTCCAAAAGGATGCTTGATTCTGGTGGAATGCCTTCATCACATTCTGCTACTGTGTCAGCTCTAGCAGTGGCAATAGGTCTTCAAGAAGGGGCAGGGTCACCCGCTTTTGCAGTTGCTGTGGTCTTGGCATGTATTGTATGTACTTCATTTGTGATTTACCCTGATTAGCTTTGATTCAAACTACTTATGGTTTCACCCACATTATTCTTGATTGTTTATTTTTTTCTGGATTTGATATTTACAGAATAAATTTTATTCATAATGTTCTTATAGGGATTATTCATTTATTTGGTCGACATAAGTTGATTTATTGATGAACTTGGCTCTTGCATGTAGGAAGCCATAAGTTATTCCATCATGCAGGATTAGGATTAGGATTAGGAATGACCTTATAAATTCTTGGGATTTGGAGTAGAGAAAAGTATAACTACATTGTAATATTCTCTTGGCTTAATGTATGAATATTATTTTATTCCATGCACAAGGCATCCCTGCGAGATGTCTGGCTTTTAGAAACCTTAGATGCCCTGATGCTAAATTATAAGATATTTTCTGAAAATCCACTCCACTAGCATGTTTAGCATACCTGTTATGATCTTAATGGTTCTCCCTTTGGTTGAGTAATAAATATCTAAGTACACAATGTATCTGGGTTGGAAATTTAACTTAATATGCTTAGTGTATTTGAATATGTTGTAAACTTGTTATCTAAGAAAATTTTCATATGTTATCTTATTAACTATCTGTCATGTAAAGCACTTCACTTCGGAAGCTGCTATGATGTGCTGATTGATCATTACCTTCTCGTTATTTATTTCTTTGAGGGAAATGTGCAAGGGAATTATTGAATATTGTCTGATAATCAATTGATTCAGTATTCACTTAGTTCTTGGAAAAGTATCTTTGCTGGTTTTGCTCCCTTACTTTCTGGTTGGGTTATTATGTGCATACTTCAATGAAGTGGGCATAATTGATTATTGTATAACGTTTATAGGTGATGTACGATGCCTCAGGAGTTAGACTTCATGCAGGTCGACAAGCTGAAGTAAGTCCTCTTACTTGATAGTAATATTATTGTCTTGCTCTACTTTTTGCCCTTTTTATCCATCTTGTTCAGAGATTGCTGAGATAACAAAAACTTGTTTAATGTGTTGTTTTCAGTCATTATAACACATACATTCATTGCAGTTACTGAATCAAATTGTGTGTGAGCTACCTCCTGAACATCCTTTGTCCACTGTCAGGCCTCTACGTGATTCACTTGGTCATACTCCACTTCAGGTCCCTTTTGCTTCTCTTACTAGTGTTACTGTGATTCGTTGCTGCGATTTCATGTCTTTGGTCTCTGAGGATTCATGATTAAGTAGTTCAGGATTATTCATCTGTTTTGAGGTATTTAACATGCCATTCTACATGTTATAATCATTAAGAGTTCCTCCCTGACTTTTTGTTATTGTCTAATGATCTTATGGTTTCTTCCCCCATCAAGATTAAGAAAAAAGGGAATGATAAAGTTACCCCTACCTCTAGATGTGATTCTTATGTGTGTGAACCTCATGTAAGGTTTTATGCCACAACATTGTCCTGGAATTGGAACTACCCAGCTAACTTATTGTTCCTTGTCCATCCTATTTTACCTTTTAGAGTTTTAGTCAAGACTGATTCGAACTTGACGATTGTCCTAAAGAAAAGAAAACTATTAGATCATAATTTAATACTTGAAACAATCAACTTCTGCTTATCCAAGTTGATATAGGATGCGACTTCCTTCTTTTTTATTTTTGAGGGGAAAAAATCAAGTATACACAGAGTATAAATTAACGCTCAAGCAAGGTAACTGAAATCCTATCTCCTAGGATATGTTTGGTAGAGGGGTAAAGGAGGTAACATTTAAGGGAGTAAATTTTACTTTCTTTATGTATTTGGTTGCACAAATGAATAAGGGGTAATCTTTTAATGGAGTGACCATTATCCACTATGTGAGTAAATCAATTGTTTACACCCTCATTAACCTCCTTAAATGTTACTCCATTAATTTTTACTCCCTTAATCATACCAAACTTACTCCTACTGGTAAAACTGTGCACATCAAACATGCAAGAAAATTGGCTTTCTTTAACCCTTTGGCAAACTAATACCACCTAACCTATTAATTTTGGCCATTAAATGCTTGAACTTGAGAAATCTGTCCGTTATTGTTCACTGAAGTTGGATGGAAGTGGCAATTAGGAGGTTTTCAAAGTTCAATCTTTTTAATTGCCAAAATTAAAAGTTTACTAGTTTAGGTGGTTGTTTGCCAAAAGGGTCAAAAAGTTAGAGGAGGCAAAATACATTTTGTCCTAACAAATAATATGTACTGTCTGGAGTTTATTTTCCTTAAAAACATGAAGGTCAGTACAGAGAAGCTCTTGCATTATTAATTGCCATTTGTGGCTTAACCGCATTTAGCACATGTATTATCGGCTTTACCTCTCAAGGCCCAATTGCTATCATAATCCATATGACATAGTTGCTATGCATCGTTTGTCAATTCTTACCTTTATTTCTCCATTACTGTCTTAGGGTACACTATGTCAATTGCATCATAAAAACCATCGTGTTTTCTGATGAAGAAAGCTATGGAGTTACTCATTTGTTTTTGTACAGGTTGTCGCTGGTGGTTTATTGGGATGCATCATAGCGTTTTTGATGAGGAACTCCAATTAGGATGCCAATTTTTCTACCTTGTCACAATGTCGCTGCATGACTTTCTAAATGATAGCATCATAGAAAACGCACAGCCTCCCGTTTTTGCAAGCTTGTAAAGTGGGTTCATGGTTCACCTTGGTGCTGGAGGATCTGTCTTCCAGATTGCTTTCTAGGCAGTCACACATCTTATGTATACATTAATTCTTCTGTACATCAACTCTATCTTAGTTGAATACTGAACACAATTTGAGATAACTGTGCTCATTCCTTAAGTACTTGGTTGGGTAGTTATAGATTTATCACATATTCTTTTATTATAAAAACAAACGTATTTTTTAAATAAAATTTAATAACTTCTAATGTAATTTATTAGCATTTTTCTAAAACAATTTGTATGTGACAAAGGCTGTTGCACTAAACCTTGAAATAACAAGTTTATCGTTATATAATTTTTGAACAAGAAGCTAAGTTTGTGTGATTTTACATTTTTACTACAGCTTAAGGAGATATTTTGCATTTAGCATACTTTTATTTAGAAGTTCATCGACCTACATTGCGGGACAAAGTTGGATTTAACATCCATGTTTTGAAGTGAAGCACATACATTTTTTTAGATAAAGAATTATGAGAGGCACATACTTAAGTTGTGTTTGGATGGGGTATTTGACAAATTATTGTGGATTTCAAATACAAGTAATTGAAATACACATTTCAAATACATGTATTAATAAAATATTTTGTTTGGATATATTCTGTTATAAAAAGAGTAATTTAATAACAATATTCAAAATTATTGATAAACATTACAAGGCCCCTTCAAATCATAGGCTCTTTGACTTAGATAATGTAGTTTTGTAACTTAATTACACAAATAGGGTAGTTTGAAACTTTTTTACCTGAATAATATAGTTTTTAAAAATTCAAAAATAAAAAAAAAATATATATATATATATATTTTTGGACATTGCGGGTCCCACTGAACACGACATGGACCTGACGGCGTGTCCCAACAGAACACACCCCAGGTCAGGCAGTGCATCTCTGAAGCATCCATGCATGATCCAACCAAGCAAAAGAGATTTGCAAAAATAGAGTAAAATATTAAGAGGAAAGATCATTTCAATAGAGTTGGAAATGATGAGGTTGCAGTGATGATGGTGAGTGGGAAACAACAAATGAAATATTTAAAAAAAATTAGAAGATGAATCAAAAGATGATGGTGAGTAGGAGACGCGTTGCCTGAGCCGGGGCGTGTTCTGTTGAGACACGCCACCAGGCTCATGGCGTGTTTGGTGGGGCCCGCAACATCTAGAAATATATATATATATATATATATATATATATATTTTCAAAACTACATTATTCAGGTAAAAAAGTTACAAAACTACATTATTTGGGTCAAAGAGCCTCAAATCACATTCTTTAATCAATAAAAGAAAAATATAAGAAAAAAACTTAAAAGAAAAAAATCAATCACAAAACATGGATGTGCAATGCAATGTAATTAAGAGAACAATATAAGAAAAAAACTTACACAAAGATAATTGTCAATTAGCTAGCAACAACTCAAAAATAGCTTCTTTAGTCAGTAACAAAAAAAAGATAGATCCTTTTCACTTCCAAGCTCAATCGTCATTTACAAATGGACGTACGGAAATATAGCCGTAACAGAAACAGAGAAAAGCTTCTAGGTAGGTAGCAGAAAAATCTATAATAAAAGAACAAAGGGGAAAGACCTTCCTCCTTCACATGCGAAGGGTGAGGTCAAGATTGATGTGCTGCTCAGGGCTAAGGGGGAGAACCTCAGAGCTGGAGACGCCATGAAAGCCAAAAGGAAGTGAACTTGCACCAGTTTTATAGCCAGCTCACTCACTAGCCTGGAAAAGCTGCTCAAGTTTGTCTCAAGAGAAGAGGATCTAGGACTGTATGAATGGAATGTAGAAGAAGAACAATATATATAATGACTGCAATGAACCCAACTGTAAATCTCCTCTCACTTGATCACAATATTTAGGTACTTGGCCACATATTGGTAGCCAACTTTCTTGCCCACCTGAGCTATGGCCAAAGCTGCAGAGATGCTTGAGATGAGTAACATGGTGAATACCTGCTCCAAAAATTAACCCATTACTAAGTCCTGCATAAATAGACTCTAGAAGAAAGGCAAGCAACATAGAGTCATATTTTTAGAATGACAAACATAAGAGCCTCTTTCTGACACCATATCAGTCAATTGGATGGTTTATAATAAAACAATAGTCAATTGACACATTCAGATCATTAGGCAACAACAAGAGTTACGTATATGAACGACAAGACTTCGAATAAAACAAACCAAAGATTTTCATTCGCAAATGTGAATCAACGTAAGACATATATGACAGACCAGACGTCAAACAAAGCAAACCACTAATTCCAACTTATACAGAACCACATCCCACTAGCACAGAGCCAATTTTAAAATTATGGACCTTCTAAATACAGCAGGCAGTAGCACATAATTCATATTGCTCATGACACCTGAACCACACGATTCACTTGTCCGTGAAAACCATATTCCAAATTCACAAGCACAATCCCCTCTATCACTCTAGCATGTAAATTTAAGAAATGGTATCAAACTTCTACACATATTTCTCCTCATCAATAATAAACCTCACTCTCTTGAGTTCCTTGCAAAAACAATGAATCATCTTCCATCTCAAGCGGATTGACAAAAGTTCAAAATATCAGGTCAATAGAAGTTTATCCAGACAAGAAAAAGTATCAGGCATTTCCATACCATTTAAAGGAGCATAGAAGGAGCAAGAATCACAAGATAATATAAATAATATTAAAAATCCAACATGTAGCCTAAACACACAATACACTGAATTATTTTCTTTTCTAAAATCAAAATACAATGCAATGTACCTGCTGTCCTACTCTCTAAATATTTTTCTTTGTGCTGGACAAGTTATAAACAAAGCAAACTAAGGAACAGCAAGATTTCAAACTATCAAATTTTGGTAATGTACTTTTCAGGCTCCACATAATACAGAATACTCATCATCCAAATGAAAGGATGTGAAGGCATAATAAACAAAAACTATTTGCCATATCATATGCATTAAGTTCTCTTAACTAACCAATGATAAAGTGCTACCAACTCAGCAAAGAACTTGATCAATTTAAAAGGAATGTAATAACTTGCTTCTGCTTCTTATTGAAACTCTAGTCCTTTTATAGATTACAATCAACAAGAAATCTCAGTCATGGTTTTATTGGTACTAAAGTCATTCTGCCTCATCAACTATTTCATATGCCATTCCTTCATACCTAAACTGTTTATGGTGAATAATTTTCTCAGGGTAATAGAACAAAAATATAAATTGTCATCTATCATCTACGTTATGATCCATAGCAGAATATGAAACATGCTAAATCAATGGTAGTTGAATCATAAGGATGTACTATGTAAGATTCATGAACGGGTGAACCAGTCTGTCGTCTTTTGTGTTACACATGGTTTTATTACATTCATACAAAGGAAACTGTACAGAAAGTTCTGTAACCATTCATAAATCATTTATGTCTACCCATGTTTTGGGTGCCTATATAAGGCAGCTAGCTTTGCCTAAAGCAGCCACCAAAACAACTATCTATACCTCACTCTGATTTCATAATCAAAAATCAAAATGGAGAAAGGGAAACAATCAAAAGCAAAACAGGACCATATTCGCAAGGAAGTATTTCACAATGTCACAGAGAATAGAAGATCTGCAAATTATAAACCAAACATTTGGAAATACGACTTCCTAGAGTCTCTTACCAGAAAATATGGTCCTTAGAGAGAAGATCAGAACCAAACATGAAAACATAATAAAGGAAACTAAGGAAACAGATTACAGAGCAGAATCTAAGAACCTGAGCTAATCATTTTGAGTTTTACAATAGTTTATGGTATTTCATGATAAACAGGAAAACTCAAACATTTGAGATAGATTCATGAATAAATTTAACACTTTCAAGCAGAAACATGCTTATGATTAAATCACTTAATCCAAAATCAAATGGAGAGCTTCAAAGAAACAAAGGAACATATTCACAATAAAAAATCAGTCAAATGGAAAAATTGAAGCTAAGGACATAATAGCATTTACATAATGCTCTGAACAAAAAAAANAAAAAAAAAAAAAAAAAAAAAAAAAGGCTAAACAGATTCAGTTTTCGGAAAAATTAATCATAGTATGACACAAAACTAATGAACAAAAATTAGTCATAGAACAGAAGCCCATACACATTTCTAGTTTTCTACTAATATTACACACATTCTATGAAGAATTTATTAGGAAGGAAAGTAACAGGCCAAACTGAAAGAAAAACACCAGAATCGCGACCTCTGACCTTGTCTTGGATTCATCAAATCCATGTACAACAAGTAGAAGAGCTCTTAAACTCAAATTAGGATTCCAACCCTAACATTCATTACGAGAAAAAAGAACGGAAACTACTAGAATTCCCAAATCCTAATATGAAACAAGAATGCACAAGTATCAAACCCAAAAACATAAGCTATAAAGTGAAATACCCAACTAAATTTCAATCTCTAGAAATACCCACAAAGAAACTAATCAGAATACGGGTGGCAGAGGATAAGAACTCTACCTGGCCTTCGATACTTGCAGAGGCGACGGTAGAAGGTTGTGAAGAGCAGAAAGTGACAGGCGGTGCTATAGGTGGTGGCGTTGGTACTGGCGGGTGGAGGCATTGGTGGCGGTGACGCTGGCTGATGGCTGTGCACAAGCACACGGTGCCAAGAGCAAGGAGTTTCGGAGGCTCGAGGGAGGGGNGAGTTTCAGAGGCTCGAGGGAGGGGGAGGGGTATCGGGGGCTCAGAGAAAAAATAAAAAAAGAATTTGAAATACACACATTATTTAATGTAAATTTAAAATATATTGTATTAAAATTTTAAAAGTTACTATAAAAATATTTTAAAAAAGAGGTTTCTTATATACTTTTAGGATTTATGTAGTATGTCATGCTACATAAAAATAACTAATAAATGAATGACATGTGTACAAATTAACTATTTTTAAATTTATTTAAAAAATTAAATAAATTATATTTTATATATAATAAAATATAAAAATTATGTATGCTTGACACGTCAGTGTAATATGACATACTTACATAGTATCATAAAATCTCCGTTTAAAAAATTATATAAATAGAATAATTTAAAATAAATATTTTAAATATATTCTATAAATACAATATACTCTATAAATACTTCATCTAAACATCACAAGAGCGTTAAAAGAACTATGTAATTAAGAATGGGAGAAGATAAAAAAATGAAAGCAATAAAGAAAGAATTAATTATTTTAATTATTAGTTTATTCAATAAATATTTACATAAATAATTGTATCTTGTGTAAGTTTCGAGTTAAAAGTTGAAGATAATTATGGAGAGCTTTCTTTATTAACAGTAGAGATGTAGTTTTTTTAAAAAATATTTTTGAAAATTAAAGAATATAACTTTAAAAAAAATTTGAATTTTAAAAAACTTAAAATTAATTTTTATATCCAAAAACTACTATTTTTTTTTTTGAAAAAAAAAAAACTCGCACTCCAAGTGAAGTCATTACACGGTACATCCAAACATTCCAGACGGCACCACTTCCTCCCCCAATTCAAATCAGAAAAATGGAGGGAAAGTATACCATTCATATCTGATTACCATTTCTGAGAACCGAACAGAGATCTTCACCCAAAAAGTGCTTCTCAGAATCAAACCCTTCGAAGCTTAATTTCAGCGAAGTTTTCGCCAAATCTACTGTAATTTTCGTTCCATCTTCCATGGCGGAAGCCCTAAGCCCTAATCTTGCGATAGGTCAGAAGCAGAGGCTGCCCGTGGCCTCTCGCATCCAATCTCCGACGAGTCCTTTTTTCTTGGGCTCCAACGACGATCAGCTCGAACGTGCACAGGCACGTGCAGCCCGTGCTTCAGCCATCCGCCGCAAGAACGTCGCTGCAAATTTGCAGTCTCAATGTGCAGATGCCAATTCTGATCCCTGTCTCAACAAGCAGCAAATTCTCGATTTGTTCCATAACTGCATTAAGCTTGCAAGCGAAAATGTGATTATTTAGTAATCTTTTTTATGACGCTTACTCTCTTCTTCTTACTAAGAACATGTGTCTTTTTTCTGGTTCATGGTGTGACTTCAATGTTTTAGTCTCGTCGGAAAGTTTAAATGCGAGACAAAAATAAATCAAAGAAGAAGCATATTTATTTTTAAGGCAATTGAGTATACAATTAACTTCGTGTTATTCTGTATACTTGCAAATATGTTTTCCTCCCCTTTGTAACCCTTAAAATGTTAAGTGTAATGTCCGCTTAATTCAGAGTTTTTGGTCTTCAACTTTGATGACCCTTAAATCATGTTGAGATTTATGCATTTTTAACTTACTTTTCATTTAGTTTCTCATTTCTTTTTTGGGTGCAGAAAATCAATCAGAAAAATACATGGGAGTTGAATTTGATTGATCACCTTACTGATATTATTAAGGCTGAAGAAGAGGATGATGTGGAGACTAATTTTCAAAAGGTACGTTGTGCTGATAGAGTATGTTGCCAAGCGTAATTCTTACTACTTGATTTGTATGGTACATATTTTGGTTTAAACAATTGTTGAGATGTTCAGTTCTTCTCCAACATCCGTTTTGTGAAAAATATCCTAGTTTTGATGTTTACTAATAATATCGTGCTTCTTATTTCCAAATCCCAGTCAATGTATGTCTCTGTGCAGGAACTGGTTGATTTATGCGTTCAGAGGTCCTCAGTTGGATAATTAGATCTGAGTGGAGAGTTTATCATTGTTATCTTTTAGACTGGTGGTGGGAGCATAGTACTATCTGTTTATAATATATTGATGTTAGTGGTCATTCTCACTGAATTACGGTTTAATCATTATCATTTATAAGATGATTCTTTTATGCAGTTTCCTGAAATGATCAGTAATTCTAAATATATATGCAACTTCATATATAAATTAGCACAATCTACCTCTAGATTGTAGAGAATTGAATTCCCTATATTTATGATTGCACAGATGGACTTACAAGTATGTATATACAGTAGATCATAGAGCTATGTCTCTTCTGAGAAAAATTATGAACATGTAGATGCTCATTTTGTTTTTATTTGGGCAGGCGAGTTGCACTCTTGAAGCCGGAGTCAAGATTTATGCATTAAGGGTGGACTCAGTGCATTCTGAGGCATATAAAGTCCTTGGCGGGATGAATAGAGCAGGTCAAGAAAGTGAACAAGGTTACAATTCTCGCCTTCTTAAACCTTGTATTTACTGATCATCTATTTTTCTTTTAATTTTTATGATGAGTTTCCTTTCTTAACTAGTTTTAGTGCCATGTCATAATGTCAGCTACTTCTATGGAGGATGTTAATGTTGAAATTGGACAAGAAGGAGGAAGGAAAGAGATGGACAAAAAGGTCAATAGTCTATAGATTTCTGAACTAGACTGGTTAATCAAACTATGCACGTGCTAAGTTTTAACAGGACTTTATTCATGCAGATGTCACCTTTGTCCACACTGGAATCATCTTTTGAGGTTCTTAATGTAAAGAAGTTTGATGGTGAGTATCCCAATCTATCTTTTGTTACTTGTTTGAGGTGTGCGAGTTGAGATTGTGCTAATAACCTATATGCTTTTCAGCTGCATTTGCTGTAGATCCCCTTTATCGCCAGACGACAGCACAATTTGATGAAGGTGGAGCCAAGGGTCTTTTAATGAATAATCTTGGTGTATATGGTGGATGTAGGGTGCTCTTTGATTCACTGGAAGTGCCAGGGAAGTGCATGACAAGTGGAAATCAACATGATATTTCAGATACAATTGATCTTTCTTTTGCCAGAGGTATGTTGCTGAAGGAAATGTCTGGTAATAGTGTTGTTACATTCACAAATATAAAGATTTAATGTGAATAATGGTGATTTTACTTTTCTTCTTGAATAGAGTGTGTTGAACAGTTGGTATTGGACATGCGTACAAGGGATGAAATTTCTCCAACTCTCAGGACTATAGTAAATCAATTTGATGAAAATAATAGAAGGCCCTCTGATTTTCAAGCTTCTGCTCAGAAGTCAGCGGAAGAATCTGATGCAGCTTATCACTGTGAAATTGGAATTGACGGAGAAGAATGCATGAATGGCACGGCCGGGAGCGATAATCAGGATGACCAAACAGATTTTGCTGATCTGGGCCCCAACTATGCAGATTCAAGTATTCCTAATTACCCTCAGGTTTTGTCGTGTTAAACCATCTATGCCTATCTTGGATGCGCCTTGAAAAAATATTGCTACATTGTTGAAAGTGAATGATGGATTTTTAATAACATGCCAAATCTTGCAGGAAAGTGAACCATTTCCTTCCCAAGACCTTGATATGGATGACAGATTTGAAAATGTTGATGAATATTTATTTTTAAATCTGGGATTTAGTTCAAAACTAAATGCATGGGCAGGCCCTGATCATTGGAAGTATCGAAAAGCTAAAGGTGGGATTCAGGAGGCCAGTTACAGATGGCAATGGGTTATATCTATTTGGAAGTTCACTTTGGTAATTAATCTTGAATCTGTCTCGTAGGTTCAGAGGCTCATCCTGCTTCTGAAGATGGGCCAACCCTAAAAACTAAGCAGCCAAAGACTAAGAGACAGACAGAACTTGATTTAGATTTCTCAAATTTTCTGGAGAAAAATATGCCAGATATCTTTTGTCCTCCCAAAAATCCCAAATCGTTACTGCTCCCTGAAAGTCGACCGCCTTGTAGTACAAAACTTCCGGAGGATTGCCACTATCAACCAGAGGATCTCGTAAAGTTATTTCTTCTACCTAATGTAAAGGTAATTTCTTTTAAGATATAGAAATTCTTTTCAAAGTATTCGCCCTGGAGTAAAATATCTTTGTTTCTCTGATGATTTTTGTTTTCTTTAGTGTCTTGGAAGGAGAGCGAGAAAGTTCTCAGGTAAGATATTTTGTCACTGTGATTCCAATAGTTTCTGTCATTAGATTGTATTTCAACTTCGATGTATTTGCAGATGGACCTAGAGAGCAATGCAATGATTATGGATCATTCCCTTCCTGGGATGATGGAAGTGTTTGTGGTGGTGACTATGATGGAGATGTTCATAGTGACATTGAGGACTCTGGCACACTTATTTCTCAGCCTCGCCAGGTTGGTTTGTGACTTTTTATCCCATTGTTTTTCATGTTTTGCCTTTGATGTGTGACTATTCTAAGTGTCATACATGCAGAGAAAGGATAACGACTTTCATTGAGATATATATTCTGTATCATTTTGGCCCAATAGACATTTGTTTCAGAAGTTATTGCAGTTTCAGCTTAAGTTGCTTATTTCCAAATAACATAGGTCAATAAAATTGAAGTCCAGTATGACAAAACTTCCAAACAAGTAGATGTTCAGGCACTGAAGAATACTCTTTGGGGCCATATTCAAGAATATGCTCAACTGCCATTTGAGGTATGCTAAGATTTTTTTCAGCTTGATTTTCCATCCTATCAATCCATTCTGCACATCTTTCCCCTTCCTCCACTTCAAACTAAAGATGCAATATGTTTCTTTTATGACCTTCTACTTGTTGCTTCAACATTTCTTTTCCATCATTTATGTCAGTAGAATTCTGTGAGAATATTGTATTCACAGTGCTCTATATTTTGACGTTACTGTTCTTTGTCTTTGTCGATAATCAATATATTTCATTATGATTTTGTTTAGGTTGAATGGTAAATTCTAATTCTTGCCTTTGTTTTTTTTGACTCCTTTACTCCGAAGGGTCAAAAGGAAATGGTATCTTTCAGGAAAATATTGGCCAACTTTCCTAGTGAATGCAACGCTGCTGCAACGATTAATGACATCTCTCCTCATTTGTGTTTCATATGTCTATTGCATTTGGCAAATGAGAATGGGTTGAGCATCAACAGCTGCCCCAACTTGGATGATCTTAGCATATGCCTTCCTCATGGTAGTACAGCTACAAATGGAACCGTGTAGATACTTATTACTTTATTTTTGGTACGTGCTTTCTACTCTACGTGTTATTTTTGACAAAATGGGATGAAATCACTGATGCTTAGAATCCTTGATAAAAGTAATACTAAGTATCTCTTATTTCACTAGAAATTTATTTTAATAGGTTTTATATGCCCCATTTTTATTTTTTTTTGGTGAGATATATATGCCATATCTTGCTTGCAAAACAATGGACAAGGTTTTGCTTTTTTTGGGGGGTAGGGCCGTAGGGGGGTTGGATAGATAAGCATTAGTTGTGTGTTTTATCCTCATCAGACTTGAGTTCGCTGGGACTAGTCCCAATTGTGAGACCATAAAAATTTTACATTTAACGCAAGTTCCTTCTGTAAGCTTCAGGTGATACCTAGGAAGAATGGAAGTGACAAGTGTTTGGAGGTACAAATTTCAGTTTAGCTATGTGGTTTCAGTTTCGTCGAGAATTAATCACTTGTCAGGGTCTTCAGTTTCATCGTAGGCTTTGTGCTGTTCAAAATTCAGGAAACACACTTCTCTGTGATATGTGAGATTTTTTTTTTTTATCCGGTCTTTTTGTGTTGGATGCATAGGCAACTCCCATCTGTGTTGCCTGGACCGTGTTCCTTGACTGTTTGATGTTTAAACTCTTAAACCAGGGGTTAAAGGGAAAATGTTTGGCCGACAATGACGATCCCATCATGGAAGTACTTTTCCTGCATTTAATTTTCTTCAGTAAAAAAGCTATATGTTGACGGAATTTTGCATCCCAGTATTGGAACATGCCACGTAGCAATAGTTTATTAAATTCAGTTTAACAATATCTTGACCTCGTGGCATGTTGAGTGTATAATTTATTAGTCTCGATAAAAAACTGGTAAATCATTGGAGGTTAACTGAAGCTGAATTTTATTTTTTAGGTAGAGGTCCTATTTAACGAGATTTCTCTAATACTAAAATTAAAATACTGATTTTATTAAGAAAAATAAAATTACATTTTTTAAAAAAATGTGATATTTGTCTTTAGCTGCTATTTCTATTATGATTACCATTATCAAAAGAAATAATACATCCATCATAAGATGTTTAACCAAGGCCTACAAATGTATATATTTTTTTGGTATATAAAGCCTACAAATTTTAGTTCAATTGAATTTGGGTCGTAATAAAAAAAGTAAAGTAAATCAGTAAAATATAACTTAAACTACTGCTTACAATGACAAGGTTTTAACTTTTAACTGTCTTTATCTTGTCTAAGAATCTTCATTTACAAACGCAACGAAAGGTAGTTCCCACAAGGTTTTAACTTTTAACTACTATATGTCAACGGTTTGCTCTGGCTCTTGTAATGGAGACAAAAAGAAGCAAGTGATAAGGTTGTGATTCATTTAAAAAAGAAACTGTATGTCTTAAAAATGAAAAAGAAATCGTATGGAGAAAAGCATGACTTTCGCGTGCATGATTTGCATCCGAATAGTAAAATATAAAGTTGCGGGACAGAGTCTGGGCTGTCAGGACAGGACCTTGGAGTAGGGCCCAGGTAACCCACAGTGATACGTGGCAAAACGTTTTCAAATGTGGACATGACACCATGTGATCCTCATGTTCGGTTGAACGCGTTAATGTGACACAACTTTTTGTTTTGTCTGAATGGAATCCTTATTAGTCATGCTCATTTCGTTGTCTAGTTCAGATATTTCATGGTTCCATGCACATGACATTTATGTGAAATTCAATTAAATGCAGCCCAAGCCCAGACCATCTTGTCTATTTATCACTATAATCAAACTAATATTAATTCAGACAAAAAGACATATAACTAATTTTAAATAGGGAATGAAAAATGATGGGATAACCAGGTTTTGTTATACTAATTTGTCTAGTTTATATCTAGTTTAGCACTTATTATAATCTTTTTTTTTTCCTTCTTAAATAGTTCAAAATGATATTTATTACTGCTATAAAAAAAAAAGATATTTACTACCTCATTAAAAATGAATTTATTTACATATAAAAGTATTCTAAGTGTTTTAATCGAAGTCAATTCTTATTTATTGATAAATATTCTTGCTAACATTCATCTAGATAAAAAAATAAATACTTTTCTTCCTCCTGTGGCAAATTGACAGCAATAATGCTGTTTAATAAACAAATTACGGATGTGGGTCAGTTTTGAAACTATATACGAAAATGGGTTTTTTTTTTTTTGCTAACAAACGCGGATGCGTTTTTATCATAAAACGCTAAAACAAATCGCGTTTTAACTAAAAAACGCTGAACCAAAATCGAGAAAACTAACTGCGTGTTTTATTAGAAACGCTGAAACACTTAAAACAGTGGCCTGGGGAATAGAAAAACGCTAATGCGTTTTATTGTATAAAACGCATAAGGCAAGTGCGTTTTTCTCTATGAAACGCGGTCTGACGCACATGCGTTTTTGGCCATTCCTAATGTGGTGTTAGGTGCTCTTTTCCCATGCACCCATTAATCTTCCCAACTCCTAACTTCCCAATGTGGTGTCAGGTGCTATTTTCCCATGCACCCATTAATCTTCCCAACTCCTAACTTCCCCCTCCGAATTTTCTATAACTTCCCCCTCCCTCCAAACACTTCATCTCCCTCTCATCTTCCTTCTCCCATCCGAATTTGATAAGGCTCTCATTCCCTATCTCTTGACTGATTTTTCTCTCATTCCTTATCCTCTTGACTGGAGTTTTATTTTACTTTCAATCTCACATTCTTAACTTATTATATCCTCTTGAAACATTCACATACTTCCATTCACAAATATTTACCTTGCACTTGGAAAAATGGCTACTGATGGAGAAAATAGACCTGGACCAATAGATTCATCAATCCTAACTTTACAACCGACCCATATTTCTACTGAAATATGGGACAATGAGGTTAGTAAATTGAAATTTAATTTTTTAGTTTAGATTTGTTTAATTTAACTTGTTAGATTATTAGTTTAGATATTTTTTTTAGTTTCTAATTATTAAAGTAATAAAATTAAATTATTAGTTTAGATATTTGTTTTAATGTGTGTTAATATTGTTTACAATTAAAATTTTATATTTATTTATTAGTTTAAATATTTTAGTAGTATCTATTAAATTTGTATAATTAAATGATTAATTTATGTTTTTAGCAGTTATTATTAAACTTTGTAAGTAAATGAGTTAGTTTAAATTTATTATTAAGAATTATTAAATTAGCAAAGTAGTTATATTAAATTTGTGATTTAGAGTTTATGGTTTTACTTTATTTTTTGTAATTTAAGGTTTGGGTTAAGGAGTTAGGGTTTAATGTTCAATGTTTAACATTTGAAATTTTAGGTTAAGTTTAAGATTTTGAGAATTAAGATTTGAGATTTGGGGTTGAAGATTTGATAATTTAATTTAAGGTTTAAGATGTTAGGTTTGATATTAGTTTATGGGGTTTAAGGTTTGAGATTTGGGGTGAAGATTTAGGGTTTGAGATATGTAGTTTAAAATTTTAAATATGGGGTTATAGTGTTCCATTTGAGGTTTATGATTTGGAATTATGTTTTGATATATAGGGTTTATGATTTAGGGTTTGAGAATAAAATTTAATGTTTGTAATTTAGATGTTGAGATTTAGGGTTAATGGATTAATTTAGAGGGTCTTGGATTTAGGCATAATTTTATAGGCTATGGTGTTCAAGGTTAAGATTTTGATATTTGGGGTTTTGGTGTTGGGGTTTGATATTTGGGTATCGAAATTATAGTTAGGGGGTATGGATTTAGGGTTCGGATTTAGAATTTGGGGTTTTGTCTTAAAGATTAAAGTTTAGGATTTGATATTTAGGGGTTTAGGGTTAGAATTTTAGAATTAGGGTTTAAGGTTTTTTATTTGAGTTCGGGTGATTGGCTGAGTTTAAGGGTATGAGGTTTAAGGTCTAAGGGTTACAAATTAGGGTTTGGTGTCAAAATTTTAAGATTAAGGTTTCGGGCTTAGAAATTAAGGTTTTGAGGGCTAGGATTTGTATATTACGGTTTTGGGTTAGGGCATAAATGTTTGTAGTTTTGTGTTTAGGGTTTCAAGATCAACAATAATTAATTTTTGTGTTCGATTTTGGGGTTACGAGTTTGAATTATTTATTAAAGATGTTAGGTTTGATATTAGTGTATGAGGATTGAGGTTTTAGATATAAGGTTTGAGATTTGGGTTTAAGATTTAGGGTTTAGGATTTGAAATACAGGGTTATAGTGTACTATTTAGGGTTTATGATTTAGAATTAGGTTTTGAGATTTAGGGTTTAGGGTTAAGATTTGGAGTTTTGGAATTTAAGGGACTAGGGTTAGCATTTTGGGATTAGGGCTTGAAGTGTATTATTTGGAGTTTAGGGTTTAGGGTTTAGAATTTAATTTTTGAGTTTTTTGGTTATTTGTTTATGTTGATATATTTATAGTTTTAATCAATATTATTTTGATTTATGCTAGGGACGGAGACTGATTCGCCCTCGTTCTCACAAAATTGCGGCACCAGATAGGAGATTGATCCCATATCTGATTAGAGCAGGGTTTGGTGCGGTTCTCCATGTCAAGCCTATGAAGTTAGACATACAGTTCCTATCTGCATTAGTGGAGAGGTGGCGTCCAGAGACACACACATTCCACATGCCCTTCGGTGAGTGCACAGTAACTCTCCAAAACGTGCAGATATTGTTAGGGCTCCATGTAGATGGTACTGTTGTTGGTGGAAGGAGCTATCATCTGTCATGGCACGACGAGGTTGCTCGTTTATTAGGAGTGGTGCCTGCGGACAATGTTATTAATGGGTCTCGGGTGCGATTATCTTGGTTGAAGAATACATTCAGTATTTGCCCACATGATGTAGAGCCACATGTATTACAATATTATGCGAGGGCATATATTCTCCAATTGATAGGCTCCTGGCTTATCCCAGACACCACCGGGGGATATGTCCATTTAATGTACTTGGAGCTTCTAAATGATTGGGATGTAGCTGGGGCATATAGTTGGGGATCGGCTGTACTGGCTCATTTGTACCAGAACTTATGCAAGTTTGCTCTCGGGCGGAGCATGGAGGTTGGAGGGTGCTTAAACCTCCTACAAACATGGGCATATGAGAGATTCCCTACTTTGTCTCCAAACCCTCCAGCTGTCCCTGTACCTTTTACCGAACCAGTGGCTGGCAGGTTAGTGTATTTAATATTAATATTTTTAAATACATAGTTATATGCTGTTAAATCTAATCATAAGTTCAAATTGTATATTAGGTGGCAAGGTCCACTCAAGTATGACCACATCAGGTTCAACAGGAACCAGATGGGCTATCGTCGGGCTTTTGATTACCTTGACTGTGATGAGGTTAGTAAATTCTATAAATTTATAATTAAATTGTTATTGAGTAAATATATAAGTTGTATGTTATAATTTTTAATTAATTTTTTTCAATGTATAGGTTGTGTGGCAGCCGTACCTAAATTTTCAGTTGCCACATTTTTGTACTGCTGGACATCAGATATGGACTGCTCGAGTGCCCATCTGTTCATTTAATGTGATACAGGGACACTATCCCGATCGAGTGATGCGTCAGTTTGGCGGCTTGCAGGCCATTCCGGTTCCTCCCCCAAAGTATGATGATGAGTTGGAGATGTGTACCATTAAAGGGAAATGGGATACGGATTGGACAATCATACACTACGTATACTATCGACAGTGGGATAACCGGCGACTGAGCTTAGTTATCCCAACACCGAGCATTGGCGTTTCACCTGATTACCTCCCGTGGTATCTTCGCATCACTCGGCGGTGGATTAGTTCACATAGCGCCGCCCGTGGTGTTCAGATTAGTACATTTTGTCATATTTGATTTCATAAAACAAAAAAGTGTAATTTATTATTAACTTCTAAATGTATGTTATTTACAGGATGATAGACATCCAAACCAACAGTGTCTACCTGAGCAGCTTCCACCGCAGCAGACGCCACTCCATAGGCCTCCATCACAGCAGTATCCATCACATCAGGCTCCTACATTCCATAATCCTTATCCGCGTGCGCCTTTGACTCATGAACAGTGGGCTACATTACAGCAGCAGATGCAGGCATTGGTGCAGGCGTCGATGGAGCAGGTGCTTGCGCAGTGGGATATGATCCCGCCTGATGTTGCCAACCAACAGGGAGAGTGGGCCCCACCACGGACTGATGTTCCACGGGTTTCGCTTGTTGAATCTTCGACTGAGGCATCGTCATCAGGGTCAAAGTCAAGGTCGTCTAGTAGGTGTTCGAGGTTATCGCGTAGTTCTAGGAGGTGGGGTGATGCTTCCACCTCTGCACCACATCTGAACTTGCAGTCCCGGTTCACGCAGCCGCCGTTAACTATGGACATGATGGGCATTGGTGCCATAGGAGGACTTGGTTCTCCTCCAGTTAACGTATTTGGCACTAATGTGGGTGCACCCCCATCATTTGAGGATGTACGGCTGGGATTGGGTCTCACAATTGGCCACACTACTGGACCTGCTACAGATTGCTATATACCTAGCCCAGCATATGAGACCCCGATGCCACCTGCTCGTTCGTATCCAACGGCGCATGATGGTCGATACCTGCAGTTTTCTGATTTCATTGATCTAGAAATGGTGGACACCACAATCCTAGATCAACAGGATACAGACCCGGATCGATCGTGATTTTAGTATGTTTTTGTTTGTGGTTGTATGTAGTTGTAAGTTTGACATTATGCTAGTATATGAAATTTGACATTTAATTTTGATATTGATATTGATATTGTTTCTCATAGATTTTGAATATGTTTCATGAGAATGCAAAAAATTATGACTTTTGTTTTGCATCTTCCTTTGCCACTTTTGTTGTTCTGAATGTTTATATTTGATTGTGAATTCAAGCATATGTGTCTTGTACAACATTTAGTTTAATCTATATCCCATATTACAAATCATTTAGTTTTGCACCAAAAACCCAATTTAACTCTAAACCCTAATTCTCAAATTCTAACTCCAAACCCTAATTTTCAAGTTCTAAGTTTTGGGTTTTATGACTTCAATTTAGGGTTTTGAGGGTTAGGGTTCAAAAATTAATGTTTAGAATTCAGAGATTAGGATTTGGGATTCAAATTCAAGGTTCAAATTTAGGGCTTCTGATTTGGAGTTATGGTTTGAGATTTTGGATTTAGATTTTTGATTTCAAAATTTGGGATTTGGGGTTTAAGTTTTTGATTTTAGGACTTAGGTTTAGGGTTTCAAGGATTAGAGTTCAAAAATTAAGGTTTAGAGTTTAAGATTTAGGATTTAATTAAAACGTGTATTGGTTCAGCATTTATTGAATGAAACTCGGGTTTAGGGTTTGTGGGTTTGGAGTTAAGAGTTTTAGGGTTTGAAGTTAAGGGTTTTGAGGTTTAGAATTAGGGTTTTGGGGTTTAGAGGCTGGTAATAGGGGTGAAGAAAACACAGATTGAATACGCGTTTCTAAAGTAAAACGCGGGTCAAAGTTGCGTTTTATATAGAATAAGACGCAGGTCAAAGCCGCGTTTATTGAATGAAACGTGAGTCCAATTCGCGTTTCATACTGAAGCATTGAAANTTGGGGTTTAGAGGCTGGTAATAGGGGTGAAGAAAACACAGATTGAATACGCGTTTCTAAAGTAAAACGCGGGTCAAAGTTGCGTTTTATATAGAATAAGACGCAGGTCAAAGCCGCGTTTATTGAATGAAACGCGAGTCCAATTCGCGTTTCATACTGAAGCATTGAAAAAGTATTCTTTAGTGTTTCAGCGTTTCATACAATAGACGCGGATACATGTTTCAGCGTTTTTTAGTTAAAACGCGATTTGCTTATGCGTTTTATACAATAAAACGCATTAGCGTTTTTCTATTCCCCAGGCGAGCCAGTGCATGTGTTTTAAGTGTTTCAGCGTTTCTAATAAAACACGCGGTTAGTTTTCTCGATTTTGGTTCAGCGTTTTTTAGTTAAAACGCGATTTGCTTTAGCGTTTTATGATAAAACGCATCAGCATTTGTTAGCCAAAAAAAACAGACCCATTTTCGTATATAGTTTCAAAACTGACCCACATCCGTAATTTGTTTATTAAACAGCATTATTGCTGTCAATTTGCCTCCTCCCGTTGGAGGGTGTAAAAATGTATTTTCAGAAGTGACTTTTCCTGTTTTGTTCGACGACGTTCTCGGCGATCCTTACTTTTCTAATAGATTTTTATTTAGTCCACCGGTTTAATTTCCACCAGCAGTGAACTACAGACCTTAAGACCTATCCAAACTTACTCAACTAAACGGTAAGGGCCACACCCTGCTTGCGTCCTTTTCTAATTAAGAAAAATAAAATAAAAAATTCTGCCCGTTTGATGGCGTGACTTAGAGCCCCATACCCCATACCGTCTTCGTCAATGGCAGCCTCTTAGCCGACGATGTGGTTCAAGTCATCTTAAAGGACATCCCTCCATCATCACCTCCCATTATTCCCATCCAGTTAGTCTCTCTCTTTCAATTTCATCAAAGATTTGCAACTGTGAATTATATTCGTTTATCTGCTTAATTAATCACTCAATCTCCAATAACAAATAGCACCCACCCACCCTCAGAAATTCCAATAAGGCAATAGCAAATCTCTTTACATGCGAAAGGAATGCTAAATTCAAAAATAGTTAGCAACGGGCATATTAATTATCGCGGGAAAATTGCGAGGATATAAGAATCAGGAGATGTATATAACCACCACTTGTTCATTTTGGTTTTATGTTTCTCAGGAGAGGATAAAATTTTTCCAGAAAGGCATGTTGGCAATGATGTTTCTCTTGAGTTCTATGGGTGGCTGTTTCCGAAATGCGACCATGTTGCTGTTGGCGTTGGTATAATGAAAATGAACCATAAGGAACGGAGCCAAAGACAAGATTTTGGGAGCGCAATACTTATTTGTAAAGCAGGTAATACTTTAAGAGAATACATTTTTAATTTTAATTAAGGAGGTTTTTAATATATTTTATTGTATTTTATATTATATAAAAATAATTAATATATGAATGATGTGTATATAAATTAATTATTTTTAAATTTATTTTAAAAAATAAAATAAATTAATTTTATATCAAATAAAATATAAAAATTATATATATTATGTCATATATAATATCATAAAATTTTCGTTTAATTAAACATTTCAACTGGCTTTAAATAGCAAGCACGTAATACGAGTATAAATATTCGTGAAACTACTAAATCACGAAACCTACAACTGAAACCTTAGCTTTAACAGGCAAAACCATCCTAAAACATTGTCGACGATGAAATTCACCGGAAAAGAAACCCGTAAAGAATTTAATTAATTATTATAAAAATAAAAGAAGTAAGCAGAGTCGTGTACGACTAGAAAACGGGGAGAGAGGAGGTATGACGAAGAGTTTGAAGGGTGCGAAAGCGACAATGAACTATCCTCTGCCACCATCGGTGGAGGAAGAGGACCTGATTGCTAGATCATGCACGAAGATTAAGGAAGGGAGCGTGGCAGAAACTAGTATTGAGGTAGAATCTTTGGGTTCTGGGGAAGGAGGTTCAGTCAGGTCCGCTGAAGAGGGTCTGAAGGTCACCAAAGCCTCGGTTGAAGAGGTCATGGTGGATGCGGCGGTGGAGTTACCTTTTGAGGTGGTGATGGGCGTTGCAGACAATCATACAGAAACCGCTACGGGGGGTAGGTCTCTTGGAAGGTATAAGGACAGTATAATGGGGTCTATTGGATTCAGAGACGGCGGCGCTAATAGTTGGAGTCATCAGGACCTAGAAGATGATTTTTTGTATGGTGACGAAGAGGACAGCCTTTCTCCTGGGACGGATGCAGTCTTTAATCCATGTCCCACAGTTGAGGTGTCGATGGAGGAGCATGAAGAATTCTGCAAACCCTGGAGGCAGTCTCTTATTGTGAGGTTGTTGGGGAAGAGGTTGGGTCTCCGTGCTATGTCTAATAGACTGCAGAAGATGTGGGAGCGAAAGGGCACTGTCAGAGTTGTGGATTTGAACGAAGAGTATTTTCTAGTCACGTTCTCAGACCAAAGAGACCTCCGTTTTGCTCTTACAGGGGGTCCATGGCTTATCATGGATCATTATCTTGTGGTGCACCGTTGGAGATCGCTTTTTGACCCTAGTGATATGTAGGTAAAGCGTTTGGCAGTTTAGATCAGAATCCCAGGTCTTCCAATAGAGTTCCATCATGAAAAGTTTCTTTGGCGTGTTGGTTCTCTGCTGGGTACTACTCTAAGGGTAGATAACCTTACTTCCCAAACCTCAAGAGGTAAGTTCGCTCGCATTTGTGTAGAGATCAACCTCTGCCGTAGCTTAGTGCCCAAATTTCATTTATATGGTAGAGAGATAGACATTGAGTATGAAGGCCTCCATATGGTGTGCTTTAAATGTGGGAGGTATGGGCATCGAAGTGAGTCCTGTGTGGTACGCTATCTTCTAGTTGTGCCGGAGGGTGTTGCAGGGAAAGCCACCACGGCAGCGCCGGTAACTGAGACAGGAACAGCGATGGTTATGGACGTCCCAGTTACGCATGATGAGAAGGATATTCATGAGGGCGATAATTGTGGCGATGAATCTCATCATTTTGGCGTGTGGATGCTGGTGCAAAGACCCCAACGGCGCAAATAAAGAGTCTTCTGGAGTCAACCTGATCAGGTGGTTAAGGCGAAACCAAGATTGGAGGAGCATAAAAACTGTGATTCTCTCATTAATAGGGATGGGTCTCGGCATGATATCCTTGCGAAGAATAAGGGACCTGTCCCAGATTCCTTAGTGCACCAGAATGAGACGTTGCAGGATTCTTGCATGCATGGGCTACGTGTTTCTGATATAGGACCGGTTCCAGTGGGCCCTGCGGATCCTTGCAATGCTGGGCCAAAACCTTCGCTTCTTTCTCGTACAGGCACTAGTAAGTTTTCTGGTGGAGCTAAGCAAGGTAACTTGGCTATGGGCTTGGGTAAGAAGAGTGGGTCCCTTGCAGGGCAGGTTAGGAAGACTAACTCTAGTGTCTCTCGCATCAAAGGTGGAGTGAGTAAGAACATTATCTCAGATAAGGAAAACATGGGTGAGCTTTTAAATAAAATTGTGGAGCTCGAAGTTAAGAATTTATCTCGTGCTAGCTATTATGATCCGGCGTACCAAACCTTGCTTAAATCGTTAGCTCCCCAAACTAAAGAGGATGCTATCCAAGCTCTAAACCATGCCATCCTTCCTTCTCTGTTCGACGTTCCGCTAGATACTCGGTTGATGGACTCTGGTGAAAGTAGGGTCAAGGAAGTGGCACGTCCCAAACCTCCGGATATTGGCACAGTTAGGGGCGGTGTTTTGGCTTCTATGGATGGCTTATCTGGCTCAACCTCTAGACCAGCTTTTTTTGACTTAGGAAGACAGGATACTGATGGGGCATCGTTTTCTCATTCCAGCAATGTGCTGTAAGTTTTTCCAGGTTGCTAGGTCTCGGTCCTTCTGTTTTTCCTCGTTTTCCATGAATTTACACTAGAATATGATGGCTTGGAATTGCCGTGGGGCAAGTGGTAGAAGTTTTCATACCTTGCTTAATGATCTTTTAGTCAGGTTCTGTATTTCTTTTGTGGCGTTGCTAGAACCTCGTATCAGTGGAAGATGAGCAGATGAGTTTATCCGTCACTCTGGGTTTTCATCTTCTTTCCGAGTGGAAGCGCATGGTTTCTCTGGAGGCATTTGGTGCATTTGGGATGCTGCAGTGTGGCAGGTTTCGGTGCTCTATTCTTATAGACAACTAGTGCATATGCAGGTGAGATTTAATTCTGGAGCTCCTTGGTTTCTTACCATTGTATATGGCAGTCCCACCCCAAGTATCCGTGCTGAACTTTGGCAAGAATTAAGGTCCTTGCATGCAGGTGTTGTGGGGCCTTGGTGTGTGGTGGGTGATTTCAATTCTCTTCTCCACTCTTCGGAGAAGCAAGGGGGGGTGGAAGCTCGTTTTAGCAGCTGTCAAGCATTCCAGGATTGTATTCATGATTATGATCTACTGGATGGTGGCTTTCAAGGGTCTTCCTTTACTTGGCAGCGAGGGGGTGTGCATGAAAGGATTGACAGAGTAGTGCATAACATGGAGTTGAGAGCCCGGTTTGAAGAAGCAGTTATTATTCATCTTCCCCATTTTAAATCAGACCATTCTCCGTTATGGATCTGGTTTGATAACAGTACCCCGGTCAATCGAGGTAGGAAGCCGTTTAAGTTTTTAGTGTCTTGGCTTCTACATGATGATTTTCCTACTTTGGTCCTTCGCTCTTGGAACAGTAATGAGGATTGGGTGCGCAATGTGGAAAATTTTACTAAGGAAGCTACTTCTTGGAACTGGGAAGTTTTTGGCCATATTAAAAGAAAAAAGCAAAGGCTATATAGCAGACTTTTGGGCATCCATAATAGCTTAAGCATGGGTCCAAATGTTTTCCTCGATAATCTTCAGGACAAGTTATGGAGGGAGCTCGATAGGATTCTTAAGGAGGAGAAACTTCTTTAGGCTCAAAAGGCTAGATGTAAGTGGATCAAGTTTGGAGATAAAAATACGAAATATTTCCATGGCACAACTATTATGAGACGTCGTAGAAATAAAATAGCAGCCTTAAAGAATGACTTTGGGGATTGGGTTTATGATGAATGTGAGCTTTGCAATATGGCTATTGGTTTTTTCAAGGAGCTTTACCAAGATGACGGTATTTTTCTTCCCTTTTCAATTATAGGGTGTTTTCCAAAAATCCTAGATAGAGACAGGGTTGTGCTTCATGATATTTTCTCTTTTGAGGAGGTCCGAGCTTCAGTTTTCAGTATGGGCGGGTTAAAAGCTCCAGGTCCCGATGGGTTGCATGCTTTATTCTTCCAGAGTTAATGGGAGGTAGTTGGGTCGTCTCTGTTCTCTTTGATCCAGCAGGTGCTTGAGAATCCCTCTAAAATCAAGGATATTAACAGTACTTTAATCTATCTGATTCCTAAAATTGGGGCTCCATAATCTATTTCTCAGTTTAGGTCTATCAGCTTGTGCAATGTAGTATATAAAGTGATTACTAAAATGATTACTACTCGTCTCCGGAGCGTAATGAAATATATTGTTGGCCCAACGTAGTGTAGCTTCATTCCTGGGCGCCAGGGTGCTGATAATATTATTATCACGCAAGAGGTCGTTCATAGTATGAAGCGGAAAAAAGGGTAAAAAAGGTCTTATGGCTATTAAAATAGATTTGGAGAAAGCTTACGACAGGTTGAAATGAGATTTTATTAGGGAGACCTTGGTTGATATTGGGCTTGAGGAGGAGCTCATTACACTGATTTGGTACTGCATTTCTACTCCTTCGTTTAATGTGATTTGGAATAGTTCTAAAACTCAGGATTTTTCTCTTTCTTGAGGGATTCGGCAAGGGGATCCTCTTTCCCTTTATTTGTTTGTCTTATGTGTGGAAAGACTCTCCCATCTGATCAACTCTGCTATTAGTGGTGGGCTCTGGAAATCAATTTTTCTTTCTAAATATGGTCCTCCCCTTTCTCACCTCATGTTTGCAGACGATCTTTTCCTTTTTGGAGAAGCTTCTCTAGACCAAGTTGATATCATGAATAGATGCCTTAAGTTATTTTGTGATAGCTCTGGTCAACGAGTCAGTATTGCGAAGTCTAGGGTGTGTTTCTCCTCTAATGTGAATCACACTCGGTGCCAGGAATTAGCCGACTATTTGGGAATAGGTGTGACTTGCGACTTAGGTAAGTATCTGAGAGTTCCCTTGCTTCATAAGCGAAGTTCTAGACCCTCTTTCAGTTACATTACTGAGCAAGTTATGCAGCGTCTTAGCAGCTGGAAGGCCAATACTCTTTCTCTGGCAGGTAGGCTCACTCTGTGTTAGTCAGTTATCTCCGCTATCCCTAATTATGCTATGCAAACCACTTCCATTCCTTTAAGTGTTTGCGATGATTTGGATAAGCATAATAGAAGTTTCTTGTGGGGCTCTTCTCAAGAACAACGGAAGTTGCACTTGGTTAACTGGGATATAGCTTGTCGCCCTAAATCTCAAGGGGGCTTGGGGTTGAGGCATGCTAGGCAGGTTAATAGGGCGTTCATGATGAAGTTGGGTTGGGGTTTGGTTAATAAGCAAGATGAGCTTTGGGTAAAAGTTTTGAGAGCTAAGTACCGTTGTGGGACAGATTTGGTGCCTCAGGTTGGCTTGAGGACAGCAAACTCCAATGCCTGGCAAGGTATTTGTAAAGCTTGGCCTTTCTTGTCTACGAATCTAGTTTGGCGTCTTGGTAATGGGCAAGGGGTGTCCTTTTGGAAGGACCACTGGGTGCTTGGTCACCAATCCTTGCGTCCTTTTCTCACAGGAATGATGGAGGATGAGCTTTTGGAAGCAAGTGTTGCTCAGTTTGTATCCATGTCCGGTGGGTGGAATTGGCCTTTGTTGAAAGGTTTGCTTCCTTTAGATATATGTAATCGCATAGCAGGAATTAAACCGGCCATGTCTAATGGAAGAGCAGACCAGCTCGCGTGGAGCCTTTCCAATGACGGTGATTTCTCTGTTAAATCTGCTTACTCTAGTCTTGTAGAGCATTCTAATGGAGAACGACAGGGTTTGTTCAAGAAAATCTGGACCTGGCATGGTCTGCAGCGCATTAGATCTTTCCTGTGGTTAGTAGGACATGATGGCATTCTCACCAATTTCTGGAGGTATAGCAGACACCTCACTGCTGACCCCATGTGTGCTAAGTGTGGCCAAGATTTGGAAACTACCTTGCATGCCTTGAGGGATTGTCAGTCAGTTAAGAATGTGTGGCAGCGGTTAGTGCATCTTAGCAAGTGGGGTAGCTTTTTTGAGTTACACATTCATGACTGGGTACTTCTTAATCTCAAGGAGGATTGGGGTAAGGGTTTCAAGGACTGGGCTCGTGTCTTTGGTGTGGCTACTCATTCCTTTTGGGAAGCACGTAATGCGTTCATTTTTTAGAATGAGGCTATAACAGGAAGAGGGGACCTGGGCTTTCACATCTTGGCTAAAGTTAAGGAGCTTGAGTTGGTGGACTCTGTGTGTTTGAGCAACAAGCTAGCTAGCAGAAAGGAGACTAAGCTTATTTCTTGGAATTTTCCAAGAGATGGCTGGGTCAAGTTGAATACGGATGGATCCCTGTATGGCTTGCCTCCTTCTGCTTCATGTGGGGGTCTTATTAGAGATGCTGCAGGTGACTTCATTACTGGGTTCATGTGTCACGTGGGTCAATGTTCCATTACTGAGGCAGAATTATGGGGCTTACTTTACGGGTTACGTATAGCCTGGACTTTGGGGTTTCGGAAAGTGCAGGTTGAATATGATTCGCTCTGTTGTATTCAGCTTCTGCAGAATTGCTCCAATGCCCGTCATCCTTGTTTTCCTTTGGTCAAAGAAGTCAGAGACATGCAGAGTTATGCTTGGGATTTAGAGATCACTCATGTATTTAGAGAAGCAAATAGTTGTGCTGATTTCCTAGCTCGCCAGGGTCATGCTTCTGGTTTTAATATTTCTCAATTTTCTGTTCCTCCTACTGGGTTGCGGGGTCTCTTGGTTGCGGACAGTTTAGGTGTTTCTATGCCCAGACTTGTTCCAGTGTAGTTTTCTTGCTTTTTTTGTTGGGCTTTACCCCGTAGTCAACCAAAAAAAAGAAAACGGGGAGAGTATTTTTTTTTCTTAGTAATAAAATTATAAATATTATATATTTATTATATTTTTTAATTTAATTATTTAAATATTATAATTTTTAATTAAAAACAAAAAAAATTAAACATATGAGATTACAAATGATTACGTGTCTGTGTCCAACACGTCACTAATTAATTATTGTATTCTTTCTTGTCATGTATTTATTGACACGTTTGGTGGTCTTAATTAAAATATAATATTTATGTCAAAAGAAACGGAGTGTGGCTTTACCGTTTGGATGAGTAAGTTTGGACATGTGTCAAGTGGTTCACCGCTTGTGAAAATTACCAAATAAAAATCATTTTTTAATTCCCAATATAGCCTCTCTAATTTGTTTATTGATACGTACCCTTTTCTCTTTCTTACGGGTAAGTTGTCCATTGCTTAATAATGTAATGAGATGAATCCGTACATGTCCCACAATAAAATTGTCATTTAACATCCATATTAGTTTATATTACTATTTATGTCCGTGCAAATATATTTGGAAACTAAATCACAAAGTGATCCCTTATCAGCCATTCATTAATTTCTGCTCTTGCTCTTACATAAAAGGCTTTCACTAGCATACACTATATTCTATACCCTTCTTGATGACCCTGATCCCAACCATGCAATTGCCGCCGACATCACCGTCGCTGGTGACCCCGTCGTACCCGGCGGACTTGCCGATCCGGCAGATCCCCGGGAGTTATGGGTGGCCGATGCTGGGCCCCTTGTCGGATCGCCTAGACTACTTCTGGTTTCAAAAACCAGAGAGCTTCTTCAGAAAGCGAGTGGAAAAGTACAAGAGCACCGTGTTCCGTACAAATGTCCCTCCTACTTTCCCTTTCTTCATGAACGTGAATCCAAACGTCATCGCTGTGCTTGACTGTAAATCTTTCTCTTACCTCTTTGACATGGACCTCGTCGAGAAGAAGAATGTTCTCGTCGGAGATTTCATGCCTAGCGTTGCCTACACCGGAAATATACGGGTCGGTGTTTATCAGGACACTTCTGAGCCTCAACACTCAAAGGTACGGCCTCCCCTCCTCAAACCATTTTCCATTTTTCTCACTTTTTACCGGTAGAGTATTTGAATTTTCATTCTAATAATTAAATGCAACTTAAAGATTCGATTTTTTTTTTTTTTTTTTGTATTGNTTTTTTTTTTTTTTTTTTTCTGTATTGAATTGATTCCATAACCTGTAGATTTTTAGTTACAGGGCATTTTCTTCAGATTAAAATGTGGGAAAACAAACTTTTTAAAAAAAAAAAAAAAACAAAATAAATATATACTTTTAGGCCTTGTGAATTCTAGTTGTTTTCAAGTGTAGTTTTCACTTTTGGCACTGCTGAATCGGTGGTCCAAGTTTCCTTTATTATAACACTAAACTAAGGACTACGACCGACTGGTATAATTTGGATCGTGATCATGTGGTGTTGAACAGAAACTGCGTCACCATCGTTTGAGCCATTTGGGGTAAGCTTAAATGGTAATGAATTTTTTAAACATATTAAATCAAAGGTATTGATGAGGATAAGCTTGCGGTTGCGGGTTCTTTAATTTTAGGGAGAATTACTAAAACAAAAAGAAAAGCAAAAATAGATAAACATACCATGACTTCATATCACCAACTCTTTCCAAATTTATATTCATGCTCACTAAAAATAGGCTATAATTTCCAGTATAGTTTATAGAGAAATTTCTGGGTAAATTCCATCTGCATAACTTATGTAGGTTGAATTAATAGATTCTGTAAATGATTTTAAGTCTCACTGTACGAAAATTTAAATGACACCCAAACTCAAATGCAAAGTAACTTATATATTTAGTGCGTTTTCAACGTCTTCATTCACTCCTCCTCCTCCTTCATTTCCAATTTTTATTTTTATTTTTTTAACCAGTTATTGTTTAGAATTTTGATTTATATGCACAAATAACACATTTTCTAAGCCAAATTATTGTTTTAAAACATGGAAAATATATCTTTAGCCAATAATCTGCTGCCATAACAAAATTGGTGATTGACTTCACCCTCCCTGTTACGCACAGGTGAAGAAGTTCAGCATGGACATCCTGAAACGGAGTTCCAGCATATGGGTACCCGAACTGGTAGCTAACCTGGACATTATGTGGGACAACATTGAAGAATCACTATCCAAATCCACCTCTGCTAGTGCTAGCTACATCTTCCCACTCCAGCGTTTCATCTTCACTTTCCTCTGCAAGACCCTCGCCGGTGCCGACCCATCACGCGAACCGAAAATCGCCGAATCCGGCTACGCCATGCTCGACCGCTGGCTCGCCCTCCAGATCCTCCCCACCGTCAGCATCGGCATCCTTCAACCTTTAGAGGAAATTTTCCTCCATTCTTTGGCATACCCTTTTTTCCTCGTTAGTGGAGACTACAATAGCATCTACGAGTTCGTCAAAAAAGAGGGCAAACAAGTAATAACCAGGGGGGAAACCGAGTTTGGGCTGAGTCAAGAAGAGGCCATCCACAATTTGCTCTTCGTATTGGGTTTCAACGCGTTCGGTGGGTTTTCGGTTTTCTTACCCAGTTTGATAGATACAATTGCGAGCAACGAAACCGGGTTGCAAGAGAAACTGAGGAAGGAAGCAAGAGAAAAGGGCGGGTCACTACTGAGTTTTGACTCGGTGAAGGAGATGGAGCTGATCCAGTCGGTGGTTTACGAAACCCTCCGATTGAACCCGCCGGTTCCGCTGCAATATGCCCGAGCCAGGAAGGATTTCCGATTGAGTTCGCATGACTCGGTGTTTGACATCAAGAAGGGAGAGTTGCTTTGTGGGTACCAGAAGCTGGTGGCGAGGGACCCGAATGTGTTCGACGACCCGGAGACTTTCAAACCGGACCGGTTCACCAAAGAGAAAGGGGCAAAGTTGTTGAATTATTTGTACTGGTCCAATGGGCCCCAAACCGGGTCGCCTAGCGAGTTTAACAAGCAGTGTGCGGCTAAAGACTACGTCACTCTCACTGCGTCTTTGATCGTGGCCTACTTATTTCGCAGGTATAATTCCATCAAGGGAAATTCAAGTTCCATCACCGCCGTTGAAAAGGCCAAATGAAATCGAGGGTCCTGATTGTTTAATTATGTCATCTCCATTGTGGAGTTTTTACCAAATCAATGTGTATTTATTGACTGTACCAAACCCACCAAAATAATCACGTTTTAGGGAGTTAAGAGGTGAATTTTAGTGACGTGAAGCTGATTTTTTTTTTTGGGGATGGGGGTGGGTGGTGTTGATTGGGGAGTGAAATAGAATCAAGATAAGTAGATAACGCTTACTTGCTAAAATTGGACTAAAATCTCAGTTCGTTAAAGGTCATAAGAATAGAAGCTTGATTCACAAGTAAACAAAATTTATCAATTTTATAGATTGAAAAATGCTAGTTGGCCTGGTTGTTTGTGCAGTGTTTGATTCAGAAATAAACAGCATTTTCTTCAGTTGAAAATCAGAAGAGAATACTTCATTGCAAAGGGGGAAAAAAGATTCAGAATGTATGTTGCAAGTTTATCCATAATCAGAAAAGCAATAATTTAAATCAACACCTTGTAGCACTTCTACCGAAGTGCACAAAAAGCAATGCCAAAGCAGCTGACTTGCATAATGTGAAGAAGGGGATACCGTATTTGCCTTTTCCAAACAAGCCTTTAAGAAAAGGCCATAAGCATGCGAGGAGCCAGAGTGTGCACAAAATCTCCCCCAATCCAGAGCCATGCCCACCATAAGCGGGCGGCCGCAACCCTACCAAAACCATAACCAATGCTGTCAACTGCATCAAAAGAATGGTGGTGGGCGGGACCAACATTGGTGACTCATTAAATGTGAATCTACAAGCATCACCACCATTCTTCTCACCATCGTCAGAGTTAGATTCTCCTTTCTGTGTAACTTCAAATACTATTTCTGATAATCCTAATAAGTTGAGGACCACAGCTAAAACTCCGAACAATAATGCACTCATTGAGTTTATCTTTTCCATCCTCATATTGTTCCACCATGCACGAATGGATAGACCATTTTCAAGGTAAAACACTATTTCTTGTAGTTTGAGTATGAGAAATAGAGCGGCAGGTACAATCATTGCTGCTTCATTAACCTGCATGCACAAAATTATATTCTTAAAGAAATCCATATGCAACTATCAGTATAACAGTGCAATTTTATGAATTTGAAGTTATAGTGGTATAATATTGTAGGTAGGAAGGGAGTGTTGGTAATGATACAGTAGGGTGGCAGAGCAGCGTAGCATAGCTGAGGAATGGAGCTCAAGGGCCATGGCCATTAGGCCAAGCATAGTCTGAATCTGAGGTTACCAGTAAGGGTTGAGAAGATGGGACTATGGTTGCTGAAGAGAATTTCCAACAGGCCCATAGCCCATCTCTTTCTTTGGATCATCCAAAGAGGCCCAACTGGGGAAAGGATCCCAGAAAGGTAGGTGGGCCAGGCATAAGAAAGCCCGATTTCCATTCCCTCTCTAGGGTCTTCAATCCTGTCAGATGATCTTCCGTTGCGGATCCACATATCAAACCCACCTGAAGGGATCGCCAAGTTAAGAATTACAAGGATGCACCCAAAATTCCCATAATATTTTTGAACAACTTGGCCTAATTTTAGAATAACTGGTGATTAATAAGCTACTTACTCTCTTAGAGTGAGTGGGGTAGTGTTATCCGCCCCTTCAATTGGAGGGGGATTCTGATGGGATTCACATCTCAAATTTAGTATCATCGTAAAGATATAAAAAAAATCAAATTATCTAATGTTGACCAAACTCTAAAATAATTGATAAATTTTGAGTTTAATTAAGTCAAAAGAAAATTCTTACTCTACATTACTTTTTTAATATTTTTCTAACAATTTTTATTTATTGCTTTGTTTATGTATTTTAATGGGAACTAATTCTTTTGGCATATATTAAGTGACTCGATTTTTTAAAATTTTTGCAATAACACTAAATTTAGAACGTGAATCCCACTATAACTCCTCCAATTAGAGAGGTGATTAGCCCTACCCCTCTATAAGAGAGGGTAGCTTAGCAATCACTTAACTATTAACCATGCAAGCAAAAAAAATGTTTGGCATGAGTATTTTGTTAAATTAAAAGAAAATTGTGTTTCCTCTTTTTTTGTTTTCCACAACATTATGATATACAATAATCACATACTAATCATTTCATCCAAAAGTTTAAATGCAGGTTTAGGAATCTTCTCTAATTTATAAGTTCTTAAAGTTCAAATTCTTTTTTAATTGGAAGTCTCACCTTCATACCCCAAGTAGTACTCTGCTCGTAACCAGAGCCTGAAACGGTGTTTGCTGGCTCGATAGAACTCCAGAGATCCCGCGGATTGTCTATATTGTTTTTGGTAGAGGATAGTGTCTCAAGCACCGATTTAATGAATTCCATTGAGACTCCAAATTGTTCTTTCAATGCCTCACTAGTTAATTTTCCGTGAAAGACACAATGCAACTTATGCAAAAATCAATTCCAACCAAAATTTATAAACGAAGCCTGTATTTTAAAACAAAAGACTCACCTTCAATTTCTTTGTCTTGTGGGGAGAAGCCATAAATGACTTTACGTCGATGAAAACACCCTGTTCCTATATAAAATGATCCTTGTATGCCTGCAGCTCCACAAAATATTGTCTGCGTCATAATTAAAACAGATGCATGAGCATATATATTAAGAGGTTCACACTTCAAAATGATCATTTAGTATATCGAAAGGGAGAGATTTGCAATTGCAAGTGCAATCCATTCCATACTTTCATTGTGTTAAGCAGTTGGTTTCCAAAGGATCGTCTTTAAGGTCGTCGTAGTAGAATTGCGGAAACTGGATAAAAGCCAATTGCTCTTTGTCTTTGTGACCAAGCAGCAAACACATTCCATGGAGAACCAGTTGTGGATTGTTGGCGTACATGTCGCAGTCCACATTCAATATGTAAGGAGCATTTGTCATTACTCCAGAGATTCTAGTCTACACGCACACATTTGTGTAAATAAATAAAACAACGTTATACATGCAAGTTCAGAAAAAGAAAATCAATAGTTGGGTGAAGATATCATAGGAGTAAAATTAAGGGCATCTAGCTCTAGGAAATGAATTTCTTACCAAGACATTCATGGCACCAGCTTTGTAATGGTGGGGTATGTTTTGGTGTTTCTCTCTGGAAACATAGATGAGATGTGGCACTCGTGTTGAATCACCTTATTTGTTTTCCCATATAATCTAAATACAAAGTATTACATATAAAATTTTGGGAAAAGTCCTAAAAATCCCCATGAACTATGCTCTTGTTGCACTTTATCCCTCATGTTTTAAAAACGTAAGAAAGACTTCCTTGAACTTTCAAAATGTGCACTTTACTCCCACGACCCTGACGTCCGTCATTAATGGACGGAAGAAGGGATTTGAATATTATAATTTGACCCAAAAACTCTTAAATAGTACTTTTTTATCCTAATTTTTATAAATTTATTTTCATTTATACTCCTACAAAATTGCACTATGGCCCAAATTAATCACATCATATGCACATTAATAGACGGACGTCAGGGTTAGGGATAAAATGCACATTTTGAAAGTTCAAGGAGGTCTTTCTTACGTTTTTGAAGCATGATGGGTAAAATGCAACAAAAGTATAGTTCACGAGAGTTTTTAAGACTTTTTCCTAAAATTTTTATTGGGCCTTTATTTAATAGCTTTAGTTTTTAAGTTGAATCAGTTATTAATATGATATCAAAGCTTATTTGACAAAACGGTCAAGAGATCAAATCCTTCAATTCTAACTTTCTCAATTAAATTGAAATTTTAGCACATGATATAATTGGGTATGTGCTTTGTTAGCTTTTGAATTAAATCGATTCTTGACACAATGAAACCTCCATTAATTTGTCATTAAGAGAAGAGGATTCACTTCAATAGATTAATCATTAAACGAGTTAATTTAATTATGTGTTGCTGGAAAAGGAAATCAATTATATAAAGACAAGTCTTTATCACGGTTCATGAGTCATGACTCTAGCAAAAGTAAGCAAGTTCTTTAATTACCTTGATTATACTGTGATGGTTGGTGCTCTCTGTATCTTGGAAACCCGCATAATCTGCAGGAATCGATTTTTGTGTAGCATCTTCAATCCTTCGACAAAGCTGGCCATATTCACTCCGTATATATAATTAGAACAAGGCAAACTCAGGCTCGGACTCTAAAATATAGTTATAGTAGCAGAATTCTCTTACATTCTTTTGGGTTTTTCCACTTTTGTACTTAAAACTCTGAATTTACCTTCATCTTGATCCATTCCTGTTGAAATTCCTAAGGTTTTTGAGCCGATATGGATTCCAAAGATGAGAAGTATCTAAAGGGGGCTCTAAGTTTGATGTTGTACTTCTTACAGAATGGAACCCAAATTGTTGCAAATTTGGAGGCTTCAACAAGAGCATAGTAGGTGAGAGGTGAACACCCATCATCAGATACATAGCAAGCTAGCTTGTGAGTTGGGTAATCAACAGCTAATAACGAGCGCACTGTATTCACTGTGAGTATAGGCGGTTCTAGCATAGGGTCTGCTGTTGTAACAAAAATGTCCACTAAGGGTAGCTCTAGTTCCAATTCCCTGTTAACAAAATCAAACAAATTAATCGATCAAACAGTGTTTATTGGAAATTTTTAAAGAAATAATGGAAATTAATCTTACTGATGCAAAAGGCTTTCCGGGTATGTTTTGTAATCTACAGGAGTCCACTTAGTGCAGAGCAAGAGAAGCGAACGAATTGTGAACCAGAACTCGCACATGAAGGCAAGGATCCAGGAAAAGCCATGGCTATTGAAGCAGACTAGTCTATAAAGCAGAAGTGAGAGTTGAAGGAATAAGATAATGAGATCCATTATTCTCTGCGCAGACACATTAACAGGGATTCTTTCGTACAGGGGAAAAGAGCTTGAAGCAGCCATTGGAGAAGCAGGATATGCTAGATGAAATTGGTGGCAAATAGAACGTAAACTTAAAGGGAAAGGGATTCTAAAGTCAACAAGACTTCGACACTCTTGCTGTCACTTGACAAGCATTGATCTTTTGGTGACATGCATGGGTGTGTAACTTTTCTTTATTGGCTATAAATTTTGACCATTCGTACCAGAGATTTCAGAAAACCCCAAAGTTGAGGCGGCGAAGTGAATAATGGAGTGGGACTTGAATGATAATAAATAGTTAACAATCTCCCGGAAAGGATAAGCCTGGCCGTTCTAAACGTAACTCATTTTTACCAAAAAGAAGAAAAAGAGAATTGTAACGCACAGTGATAAACTGATAATAAATGATAAAGTTATGGCGAACACAAGATTTATTTAATCTCATTGTTTTCAAAAGGTCCAGAGGCAACCCCTTTTAAAGTTTTAAGAAAAAACGAAGGTAAAAAAATAGGGGGGAGAACCCAGACCCAGGCTTACAAACAGAATTCGCCCAAGCTACACACTTGTGTGGTAGCTCATTAGATTGACGAGGGATCCAATTCAGAGACACCCAGCAGTGAACAGCAAAAACTAATTTGGCTTCATCTACCACTTCTCTCAACTCACAAGGGAAATGAAGTCAAGTTATAGTGAGCTGAGGATGGTTTTTGGCTCTTTTTCAATCCTTAGATGTTTAAATTGGATTTAAGCTCAGTTCTTCAAAGCTTATATTGATTCACAAGTCTGATGTCCAAATGTTTGGAAATAATAAGTAAAGTAAATTATATTTGTTAGTTTATAGGCTTATATTAAGCCAACTAGCTACCTAATGTTTTATTTGGAAATTATAAGTTCTTTTTAGGCCTTAATTTGAAAAGTATAAGTTGTTTATATAAATTATGTCCTTTCTTTTTCATGCTTATACTTTGAGAGTTAGTTGCAAAAATCTAGTTTCACTTGCAGAAAACGAACTCGTAAGCAAAATATGGTGGGATGCGTTCTTACGGTCATGTCTAGCTTTTTTTTCGAATGTGCATCTTATATAGTGAGCAATGAAAGTGTCATATGTAAGGAGATGAGTTTTAAGAAACAAACACCGTTTAATATTAGAAACAAATTCTAACTCCCAAATTCGTTCCACCGCATTCGTAGTTCGGTATGCTAATGGCAAGAGAACACTTGGGAAAGTAATTTGTGAATTACCACCAGAAGAATAAGAAAATAAAAACTAGATTCAATAGTGGAAATGGAACTGCCAATTTAATTTTCGATGAATAAATACAAAGTAATAGTCTGAACTCAGGTTCGAAAGAGGCAACTGCAGACACAAGCTAGTTGTAAAAGAACTTCATATGTAAAACTTTATCTCAACATACAACAAGTTTAGCTTACAACACTCGTAGAAGTGGAACAGATTTCCAAAAATGGAGGTTAGAAATACAACAGTGTGTGCTTTTCCACACTTGA
The DNA here is from genome assembly GCA_003255065.1 of Cercis canadensis. Taxonomy (NCBI): domain Eukaryota; kingdom Viridiplantae; phylum Streptophyta; class Magnoliopsida; order Fabales; family Fabaceae; genus Cercis; species Cercis canadensis. The sequence continues at coordinate 220,770 of QAOA01006686.1, read as the reverse complement.
ACATTGCTTTTTATAAGGGACCTATGATGATTCCCAATTAACTGTATTTAATCACTTGGCTAAAAACTAGTATGCAATAATCACTCCAATGATGGTCATGCCTTGTTCCTAAGCAGTCTGTACATTTCCCTGAGACTTGGCAACCCCTTCTTTCCATCCTTTTTGACGAGCTCTCAGTTCCCACAATGCTGTTAGCTTCTTTTGAGCCACGACAGCTGCCTCAGATTTCTCCCTGGCTTCCTCACAAGTCTCCATTCCTGAATTACACTTGTCTGCTTCCTTCTGATACTGGGATGTAATCTTCTTAGCCTCAAGAAGAGCCATGTCAGCACGTCGTTGATTTTCCAAAGCTTCAGCTTCCCGCAGCTTTAATTCTTCTGACAATAGATCTGCAAAATTCTTTTCTGTGTCTCCACTCACCTCTGAGTCGTGCTTTGCACAATCTGAATAGATTTTCAATCAGGAGAACAAAAAAGTAGTTGGTAACGAGATTTGGATCAGAAAACACCAGTAAACCAGAATGTGATGTGACAATGCAGCTACAAGCAGAAAGCAAATTCTATGCTTGGGCTTTCATGTCAACTTTTAGGAGAGACTTGAATGGTAAAATTTCTGTCTAACATGGCTAGATCACACATGAATCATGACTCAGCATGTAACCTGAGCAGGTTTAGTAAAACATAAGAATGATGTAGACATTCTTATTAGTTTAATACTTTATACCTATAATAATATACTTTAGATTATACATGTCTTACAAACAATGCTTTGAAATAGTACAAGAAGCTACCCTACAGATAGTCATTGATCAATAGAATTTGAAGCACCAGAAAAGAGGTTAAGAAGAATTTTTTTTTAAAAAAAGAAGAAGAAGAAGAAGAAGAAAAACACACTGAAGGCACATGAGAGATTTCTGATCCTGAAATTTGGTCCAGTCTATGAAGAAAGAACAAGCTATCTTACTGCAAAAAAATGAATAACCACATCACTTCTGTTCCTACCATCATAGAAAAAACATGTTGCACAGACAAGTTACAATAATACTAAAACCAGTTACTTATGTACAGCAAATCAATCGAGATACTCCACTTGAACTCATTTGGGGTACTAACCTCCAAATGAAGTGTTGCTAAATCCTGCAAAAACACAGATAAAGAAACTGAAATAAGTAAGTGCTGAATTTGTACAGATAAGAGATAGGAGGGTCATATTATCATACAAAACACAATCATTAATTGGAGCCAGAATTGCTTTTACAGTACAAAAAGTAATTTTCATAGATACGCCATTAATACACAATTCTACAAGCAGTAACTGCAGGCATCTATAGTTATCGATCTAGCAGAAAATGCTATTATGGTAGCAATTAAAAACTGCCTTTAGTCAGATAAACAAATAGGCAATTGGCCTGTGTGAATCAGGTCTTTCTTATATCAAGGAAGCAGAACACAAGGAAGGAATAATAGATCAAATTTCTTAGAACATCTGTTTTAGGGACATCATTAAAAGTTTCCTCTTTCTTTATCACTGGACTAAGAACTGTGCTAGCTAGTCCCCTCAAGCTGTTTATGAAAACTTCGGAACCTTACACAGATCAAGTCTCATTGAGATATCTGTGGGTGCGTAATGGTGGAAAGAAGAAATAAAAAAGCAAAATAAGCTCCACTATCATTTGTTTTGTTGACTCATTTATTAAACACCAACAAGATCTAAAACACATTCATTACGGCACTCAACTTTATGGTCCTGCATAATGCCATTTATGAATCATTGCCTTGCCCTTAGCTGTTTATGTAATACCAAATCATGAAAATAACAGTGTCTTCTATTGCATATTCAGCTGGTCAATATCATATTATAGTTGCATTTCTTGAGGTCCATAATTAAGCATTCAGAAAAAAGTTCAACAGATGGAAGAAAGATGGTGATTTTTATCATGTTTACTCATACTTGAGCACATGAATTAAATGAGAAGATAACATGTTCATATCGCTTAAGGAGGTGAGGCAGCCAAAAAGGGTATCAGAAGTTCACATAGCGTCACTACTATACGTTGGAAGATCGCAACTGCTCATTTCAACCATTGTCGCAAATTGGAAGTTTAAATTGCTTTTCCCTCTGGCAATAATCACGATTCGGTCATCATCAGCTGCGTCTATCTAAGTTGAACTAAACCTTATCATCTGAAGCAGGCAGCTAAAATAACAAGGATGAACTAATGCCCAGTTCTTATAATTACAAGATTCCCTTATCGCCAGATCTGAAAAGTTTCCTTTTTCTGTCCCAAACTCTAATTTGATCCAAAAACAGTTAAGGATTGAATTGCACGGATAGTGTATGAGATCTTCAACTTAGTCTAAAGATGCTCAATTCAGCAGAATAAGAGGAAATACAAAAGCAACAAAATTTATCCTCAAGAAGGTTATAAAAATAAAAATAAACTTATCCCCAAGAAAATTTAGCTATAGTGGGCAAAGCAGTTAAATCTGAAAATTAAACTAGTTGCAGAAAGTCACAAGTAGACCATATCCTCAAGAGATTTAAGCAGATCTAAGAACCCAGAAAAGAGCAAGACATCATCAAAGGGAAATTCAATTGAGTACCTTCTGGGATGGAAAGGAGAGGCTGAGAAGAGCAATCACAGACGCAAGGCGCACAAGTAGAAGAGGAGTGTTTCACTGCGGCTAAGCCTTCAATGAAATGCCAGTAAAGAGGTGGACCCAATATATAACCTGCTATACAAAGCGCCACAACTCCCAAACCCACCTTCAATAGAGCCGGATTACAAGATATCCCTGAATGGTTTGTAGCCATTTTTCTCTCTCTTTCAGCTCAGCTCGTAAGAGAACCCGGTGAGATTAGAATCTAGAGAGAGAAATGACAGTGTGCAATGAAATGAAGGTGTTATTGCAGTCGGCAATGTCAACTGCTAAGAAGCTGTTGTTGTTGCTGACTTGCTTCCTCTGCACCTTCTTTCTCCATTAATTTATCTTTTTTTCCTTTTTCTTTTTCAGGTTACTTCCCACTCTCCATTCCTATCATTTATAGTTTTCTTAATTAAATGGTTAACAGCTTTGAGTTTTGACTGCCGTCACGTTAGTCAGCGGATCCACTAATTAGTAAGCAGCATTTTCAGTTTTGGGCCTCCTCTTGGGGGCCGGCCTAGACTTAAATTCAAGCTCTCTTTCAATTGGGCCAAAAATTGTATTTTTGGGGTGACATCTGGGGCAGACTGGATTTCTAGCCCAACCGTGTGGCCCATAAAAAATCAATCCGTTAACTTAGCTCGGTTTCTGAAAGAAGAGTGAGCTCGAACCTATCCGCCTTGACAATGCTCAGTTTCAAGTTTCTTTACAGTTTGGATTGTGTGATCCGATTGTGAGTCCGATCCGTCTTGACAATGCTGAGCTCTGTAGTTTTCCGTGAAACCTTCTAGTTCTAACTTCTAACTTCTAAGCCATTAGACAGACGATGACGTTTTGATGGGGTTCCTGTTTTTCTTTCTGGGTTGCTAACAGGTGAATCTAATTCGTTATTCATCACTGAACCACTTCCAACTGCAAAGGGGGGAGAGAGAGAGGAAAACTGCAATCCAAGCCCTCACAATGGCGTTTGAGATGCCATTGGATCAGATAAAACAGTTACAGCTCTCGCTCCGTAAGGAGGCCAATCTATCTTGGTACGAACCCGAGAAGGAGGAGCAGTTTACGCTTCCGAAGCTACCTTCTGTTGCAGAAACAATAGAGAAGCTCGATCCCTCGCCACCGTACCTTCGCTGCAAGAATTGCAAGGGCAAACTCCTCCGTGACTTGCAGTCATTTGTCTGCATTTTTTGTGGCACAAATCCGCTTAAGGATCTCCCTCCTGACCCTATCAAATTTAAGAACACTGCTGGGTATCGCTGGTTACTTGATTCCCTAAAGCTAGATGGATCGGTAAATTCAATGTTATTGTTTTCTTAAAATTGTCTCTTTTTGTTTTTCGTTTCTTATTTGAAAAAGCGTATCTTGAACCGACTCTTCTGTCCACTTTATTTGTTGGTTTTTTTCCTTAATGCTGGTTAATCAGAGCAGATAAGCTATGCTTTTAGAAATTTCTGAAAGTTCCTTTGTTAGTGATATAGCAAAAATCTACCTTTTCAAAAATTGTGATACTCTGGAAATTTCTAATTCTGATAGTTTGTTCATTCTATGTTTGATGTTATGCATTGGTTTGTTAACTTCAGAAATTGTGTGCAGGAGATGGTGAGACTAGTCGTTGAAGGGAATGACTCAAACAGAAGGAAAAGTGAATCAAAAGATGAGATTCCGTTATCTGAGCTACTGGATTTGGAAATTAGATGGTCTTCTGAGTCAGAGAGACTTCCCACTAGTAATTCAGATGAGCCAGCATTTCAAAGCAAAAGTTCTGCGCATTTGGTTGGAGTTGATCTTGATAGTTTTTTTGCTCAGAGAGAATCCACCTCTAAAGCATTTGAAGAGCAATTGGATTCAAATAAACATATAGATAGTGCTGCAAATAATGCTTTCCAAGTTAATCAGAATCTTAGTTTGTTTCAAAATGCCCAAGTTCCAGAAACTATTACAGGGTCGACAAAGGATCAGGGTGGTGATTCTTTTACTGGTTGGGAGGCCAGCTTCCAGTCTTCTGCTAGTTCTGGAGTGCTTCATGAAAAGTCCAAATCTTTTGATCCTTCAGTAGCTGATCTTGATGCAGCATTTGGATATGGGAAAGATTCTGTTGGTGTTAAGAAGAATGATGATTTGAATCCTTCAGCATCCATAGAAAGTGATTGGTTTCAGGGTGATATATGGAGAACTCCCAACTCAGAGGTAAGTTCCCAGACTGGGAAATCTGAAGTTATTGTTAATCTCGATGATACAAAAACATTAGAGAGTCCTAATAGTACTTCTACCAAGAAATTTGACTGGATGCAAGATGATCAATCTCAAGGGAACAACAGTACGAAGACAACTGATAATGTGGCTACTAATGAAGTTGATGATTCATTTGATGCATGGAATGACTTTAGTGGCTCAACCAGCGCACAAGATCCTTCCAGTGCTTTTTCCAACTCAGAGATAACCGGCCAAACTGAGAAGTCTGAAATGACTGCTGATCTTAATGACATAAAAAAAGCAGAGAGTGGTAATGGTTCTTCTACTAAAAATTTTGATTGGATTCAAGATGAACGATGTCAGGAGAGTAATAACAAGACAACTGGTACTGTGACTATTGATGAAGCTGATGATTCATTTGATTCATGGAATGACTTTACTGGCTCAGCCAGTATACAAAATCCTTCCAGTGGTGTTGACAACTCAGAGATAACTGGCCAGATTGGGAATTCTGAAATGACTACTGATCTTAGTGACCCAAAAACGGCAGAGATTGCTAATAGCTCTTCTACCAAGAATTTTGACTGGTTTCAAGGTGAACAATGGCAGGGGAGTAATAACAAGACAGCTGGTACTGTGAATACTGATAAAGTTTTTGATTCATTTGATGCATGGAATGACTTTACTAGTTTAACCAGTACACAAGATCCTTCCATTAATGTTTGGAAGCAAACTGTTAATGAGACATCTTCTTCTGGGAGGACCTCTGAGATGAACTTGTTCGGCTCATCTAACAACTCACATGATATGGATTTTGGCAGTTTTTCACAACAGGACTTATTTTCAGGACCATTTGGCAGTCCGCCCAGTTCTACTGGAGTGAATGTTTCACAGGTTGAGGCTTCCATTTCAGACAGGTGTGTTTATATTGAATTGGTTGCCATTTTTTTTTTTTAAAAAAAAAATTGATTGAATTGAGCCCTATTAGTACCAGCTGTAACTTAATGCTATGTATTTCTAACATCGTTAAAAGGTTCAGTTCTGTCATTTAGTCTATATCCTTCTTTTAGCAGCAGAAAATTTGGCTGAGAGGGATGTTAATACAGGTGAAGCCCTGAAAGAAGTCAATACATCATTAGGCATTTAGCCAATTAAGTTTACTAAACTAAATGAACCATGATTGAATCGTATCTGTGGTGAGTAAAGGTGGTATAAGGATAGAAAAGCAGAATTAGATTCTGACTGATGGCTTAGTTCTTAGATTTGTGTGTGGAGGTACCAAGAAAAGGTGGTTTAGTTTGAGGCAAGCAGCTGATGATGTTGAAGTTCTTAGGTTTTTCCTAGTATAAGTGAATCTGAGAAGGAACGAGATTGAGGGGTGAATTCTCTTTTATTGTATTCACTTTAATGTTGAAAAACTCTAAATCTAATACTAGAGAGCTGAAAGGATCCTCACGCTTTAAACCTTTGGTTTTGGGTGCACTTTACATCTGATCATTGACAAGCCTCTTTGTAGTGTATATGGTTATTTTTGTGGTTTATGATCCTTTCTGCAAACTAGCTTATTATTCTCTGCGATATGATTGATAATTTTGCATTCTAAACAATAAAACCTTTTTCATGCTATTTGTTGCACGTTTAGGGTGGCTAATCCAGATGCACCAGCCAAAGCTGCTGAAGATGTAAAACGCGGAGATGTTTTCGGTGAAAAATTTGGGCCAAAAGTTGATGAGGTAGAAATGTTGATGTCACAGATGCATGATCTCTCCTTTATGCTTGAGAGCAATCTTTCCGTTCCCCCAAAGTAAGATAGAGACCCAAGGTATTTCCTCAAGATTCATATTCTGTTGTTGTTCACATGTAATAAGATTGATGTTTGCAATTTGTATTATATAGCAGAGGTCCTTTTTTCTTGTTTTTGTGGTCCTGAATGTATAGACAGGCCGTTTGGCTTCGATCTGCTGTTTCAATTCGATGCTTCCCTAAATTAATTTTTGATTGTAAATCAAGCATCAGGGTCTTGTATTTCTTATAATATTACCATGGGAAGCAGTTTTATGAGATGTCAGATTTCGGAATCGCAGTAATGTACGGTGTGATTTTATAGGTGCCTTTCACTTTGTTGCCTTCCGAATATATTTTAGACGTTTGTGTTTGCAGAGTCAATTGATTTTTAGTTGATTTCTCCCTCTTTCTTTCATCTATTTAGGCCTTGTGAACTCTTGAATATCAAGATATAAACCAAATTTTCTGATTCATCAAAAAACAAAAAACAAAAAAAAGAAAAAGAAAAATTAGTGTAGACAACTCTATTAAAGGGGTACCTTGGCCGATTGATAAGAATACTTCATAAGAAGGATTAGAATTAATCATATCCAAAATAGTTATTGCTAATTTGTCATAATTGAGAACGCAGTAAATGAAGTCAACCCATGGAAGCCCTTCTACTGAAGTGTAGAAAAAAGCAATGCCAAACCAGCTGAGTTGCATATTGTGAAGAAGGGGATCCCGTATTTCCCTTTTAAACAAAAGGCCATAAACATGCGACCATCCACATGCTACACAAAATCTCCCCCAATCCAGAGCCATGCCCAGCATAAGCCGGTGCTCGCAACCCTACCAAAGCCATAACCAATGCCGTCAACTGCATCAAAAGAATGGTGGTGGGTAGCACAAACATTGGCGACTCATTAAATGTGAACCTACCAGCATCACTACCATCCTTTTTATTATCATCAGAATTAAATTGTTCTTTCTGTGTAGCTTGAGGATGACAGCTAAAATTGCGAACAGTAATGCCCCTATTGAATTTATCTTCCCCATCCTCATATTGTTCCACCATGCACGAATGGATAAACCGTTTTCAGAAAAAAACTGCTATTTCTTGTAGCTTGCGTATGAGAAATAAAGCAAAAGGCGCCACCACTACCGGTTCATGATTCTGCATGCACACCACCACACATTACAATATGTGATTTAATTTAAGTATCGTTAAGAATTTTTAAGTTAGAAAAGAAAGTAAACGTTGTAGGAGCTTGCCTTGGGTAAGAACAGAGTGTTGGTAATGATACAGTATGCCGGCAGAGCAGCGTAGCAAAGCTGTGGAATGGAGCTCAAGGGCCAGATTAGGATATATAAATAGGCGAGGTCCGCGAGGAACTGTCTGAATTGGAGCTTGGAAGTGAGGATTGTCATTGCCAACATGTGATTGTATTTACTGTCGTGTGGGGATAGAGCATAAATGACTTTACGTGTATGAAAACACCCAGTTCCTGCATATAATGGTCCTTGTATTCCCGCCATCCCACCCGCTATCGTCTACATCAATATCAAAACAAATGCATCAACATCATAGGCGGAGCCCTACTATGATCAACGTCTTTTTGGTTACATAGTATATTTCAAAGCATATAGCCTTCATTTACTTGTCATGCCCACTCATGTCTTTTTGGTTACGTGATAATATGTAGGTTTAAACTCTTAACCTTAAATGTGTATATAAAACAAGAGAAAATTTTATTTCTGGAGTAGTATGTGCTAGTGGAATCCATTCCTTACTTTCATTGCAGTTAGCAGTAGGTTTCCAAAGGGATCGTCTTTGAGCTGGTCGTAATAAAATTGTGGGAACTGAGCAAAAGCGAAGGGGTCTTTGTCTTTATGACCAAGCAACAAGCACATTGCATGCAGAACTAGTTGTGGATTGTTGGCGTACATGTCACAGTCTAAGTTTAACTTGTAGGGAGCATTTGTCATCACTCCGGATATTCTAGTCTATCTGCATGTGAAAAGAAAAGATTTTTCGTTATATTAAAATTTACCTGAAGAGTCAATGATACAATGAGTTTAAGGGCACCTCCTCCAATCATATTTCTTATTTTGTTATTTTACATAAGTTTTTGTTTAATTTGTTAAACATTAACATAACAAAATCTTATTCCCACACAAAAGAAGTTTGTGTATATTTTAGAACAAGAAAGAAAATTTGAACAACTTCATCAAACCTAAGGGGAAGTATAGGTAATTAATTTGTGACGTAGGATTCATGGTTCAAGTAAAAGTATGCAAGTTGACAAGCAGACACTTTGACTATACTTGGATGGTTGCTTCTCTCTATATCTGTGAAATCCGCATAATCTTCAGAAAGATCAGTTGGGACCAATATATGTGTTGCATCTTCAATCCTTCGACAGAGCTGGTCATACTCATTCTGAACATATATAAAAAGAACCAGACAAAGGCAGTAGTAGAAATCTATTACAAATTTATGCTCTTTTGTCAACTAGTAGCAGATATCTAACAATTTTGCCCCTGTTAACAAAATCAAACACAGTGTGTTGATAATTTCGAAGAAATCAAGAAGGAAAAGAAATCATTTTTTTTTTAAAAAAAAAGAGTTATCCGATCTTACTGATGTAAAAAGGCGTTTTGGGTATGTTTTGTAATCAACAGGACTCCACTTGGTGCATACCAAGAGAACCGAACGAATGGTAAAAAATAACTCACTTAAGAAGGCAAGGAACCAAGTGAAGTCATGGTTATTGAAACAGACTAGTCTGTAAACCAGAAAAGAGATATAAGGAAATAAGATAACGATATCCGTGATTCTCCGCACAAGTGCATTAATTGGGATTCTTTCATAGAGGAAGAATGGCGTAAAACAAATAGGAAGATGGTTAAAAAGAAAAATAAAGTGTTTCTTTTCAGGTTGGGTTAAAAAAATTATAGTGGTCTGGGGAAGGAAAGAAAAGGAATTTAACAAAAAAATAAAATAGAAGTAGAGTGTAGAAATTAGAAAGTTATGAGTTGATATAGATATTTTTGTCCATTAAAATAACATTATGAAGGCAAACTGATCCAAACCAGTTGTGTATGATGGTACAACATAGAAGACAGTTCAAATGGTAGTTCGACACAAGTGCACAAATGAAAATGCGAGTGCTGCAGACTTGCATATTGTGGGTATGGGAATCCCATATTTTCCTTTTGCAAATTTGCACTGCATATCACCTCTCCTAGCCCAGACCCATTCCCATTCTTAGCTGGTGGCTGCAACCCCAACAAGTAGATAACCAGCGCCGTTAGTTGCACCACTAAAATAGTAGTGCCTGGAACAAACATTGGGGACTTGTTGAAGGTGAACCTACCAGCACCTACACCACCACCAGAATTTGTGTGCTCCTTCTGTGTTATTTCAAAGACTGTCTCGGATATCCCTAAGAATTTAAACATGGCACTCAAAAAACTCATAAAAAACGCATTCATGCTCATAAAGCTTGACATTCTCTCGTTGTTCCACCACTCTCTGATTGACAGCCCAGTTGCAAAGTACTCTGATAAAGTAAGTATGTTGTACATCGCAAAAAGACCAACTGGGATCCACAGGCCAAGATCCTGGTATTTCATTTACATAGTTGAATCAGTGAAAAAAGTGTATTAATTAAACCATTCACCAGGAACAAAGAAAAGAAAAAAAAATGAGTAAATTCATTAAACATTGAAAGACTGAATTGAAATGTGGATGTGACATGAAATGGTTAGTAGTTGAGCAGTTGAATCATGTATGCTAGACCTGTTCGTCGGTCAGATTCGATCGGTTTGGAGGACATTTTCATTCGACCGAGTGTGTAAAAATTGAGGAAATGCAAATCCATCACCGACCAAAGCAATCTTGAAACCGATAAAATCGGTTTCAGGTGGATTGGGCAAGTTTATTCGGATTGGGCTGGATGTATGAATTATTGTTTTTTGAAGAAACTGTTATGGGCTTTGTATGGTGGTCCAATTGAAATAACAACAGCAATTAGCCTAAAAAATATTCAATTCCAAAAAAATAATAGCCCAAAACGATTAAAAAATGACAAAATGGTCTACTGTTTGAAGTGCAGGTTAATTCGAAGAAAACTTCACAAGCTCAGAAACTCGAGCAGATACCGATTGGCGACTCGTGTATGCCTTCTCTTTCAGTGAGTTTCTTAAGCAAATGAATTATGAAAGTGTGAAATGAAATCTCCCCTTCGAGGTCGCGAAAGAATGTTGCCCCAGTGTTGAACACACTGTTTAATGAAGGAAAAAAGTTCCTTACTTACACTACTCTGTCGGTTCGGTTTTATTCTGTTTTACTTAGTGAAAACCGAACCGACCGATCCAAGCCGAAATCTTAAATCTCAGTCATCTGATTTCGTCTACCTTTCATCTATAACAGATGGATTGGCATCAAATTTGTTCCAATTTGTTATGGGTTAGTTGGGTTATGTACACCCCTAAATTGTATGCTCATCTTGGGCAAGAAAGTGGAGTTGGAAAATAATGGTAATGATGCAATATGCAGGTAGAGCAGCATAGCATATATCAGGGAGAGCGTAGAGCCCAGGTGATCCATAAATAGGCCAGGCACTGCCTCAAGTGGAGCTTACCAAAGGATGGGAGAGTGCTTGCTGAGGAAAATTTCAAGCAGGCCAGAGGCCCATCTCTTTTGTTGGGTCAATGTAGCTGGGAAACCTGGAGGTGCACAGCCCGTAAAGGCAGTCGGGCCGGGTGTACAAGTTTCCGATCTCCAACCTCTTGCATGGATATTTAGCCCAGTTAGTACATCTTCTGTTGTTGATCCATATAGCCACCCCACCTATAAGCTGGCATAACTCAGATAATTATTATAAATCACAAAAATGACTTTTTTCAGCTATAAAAAATTACAAAAATATTTTTATTTTTAAATAAATATTTCAAAGAATTTATGCATTTTTTTCAAAGCATTTCAAGATGTTATTGAGCCATTGATAAATATGTATACATTTAGTGGAACCTATATTCCAGGATTGTCTTTTAATACAAATCTTGTAAAGTTTTAGATAGTGGGATCATAATCATATAGTAATATATACACATAATTAATAATTAATTAAATAGTTAAAATATGTGAAAAATAATACAATAATTAATATGTCAATGACATTAATATAAATCTTAAAGTATTAAAATATATTTTATTTTTGTAATTAATCAAATGTTATGGGGATAATA
>QAOA01006686.1:90675-201784 GCA_003255065.1 Cercis canadensis | reverse complement strand
CACATAATGTTACAATTAGAAATGGAAAAGTAGAATGACAAAGGCAAAGGTGTAAGAGAATATTAATATTATTATTATTACTATTGAAGAACAAAAATGCAAGGGAATTGAGAAATAGGTAATAGTCTCACCAAAACATTCATGGCACCAGCTTTATAATAATGTGGATGCTTTGGCCGCTTCTCTCTTGATATGTAAATTAAATGTGGCAACTCATCTGAATTACTTTCTTTATTTTCCCATATAACCTACATAAACATATTGTAAGCGAAGTTTTTTTTTTTTGTGTGGCTATTATATATGAATTATTTTAGATAGAATAAGCGTGGAATTTCAAAATTGTAATTGAACTATACTTTGATTATTGTTGAATGATTTCTCCGCTCTGTATTAGAGAAAACCGTAAATTCTCTGTCAAGCTCACATGGAATTGGTTTTTGGCTCGCATCTGCAATTTTGCTGCTAAGCTGCTCATACTCATCCTGCTCATACAACACACAAAGTAGTGAAGGCAAAGCACCATTTTGTTTTTTGTTTTTTTTTTTGTTTTTAAATAAAAAAGGAAAGAAAGAAAGAAAGAGAGTAACACTTCATTTCCTGTGCCCTCGAACTTGGTGCTTATCTCACACAGCAGCTAGCTTATCTTATCTCTATCACAATGGTTGGCTATTGCAGAGAAGCTCTTCTTACCTTCATCTGTAACCATTCTTGCTTGAATTCTGGTGAGGAGTCTTCACTGTTGACAATAGATTTATCATAGAAGCATCTAAAGGGAGCTCTGGTTTGCACCTTATACTTCTTACAGAAAGATACCCAAAGTTTAGCAAATTTTGAGGCTTCCACAAGAGCATAGAACGTAAGAGGGGAACAACCATCATCAGAAACGTAGCAAGCTAGCTTGTGAGCTGGGTAATCAAGGGCCAATAGAGATAGCACAGTGTTCACTGCGATAATGGGTGGTTCAAGTTCAGGGTCTGCCGTTGTGACAAATAAATCCACTGGAGGAAGCTCAGATTCAGATACCCTATTGTGAAAAAATGAAGCATAAGCCTAATAAGCAGCAGGACCAACAAGAAGAAGCATTTAATGGAAAAACAAGCGTGAATTGCAGTAAGTAGAGAGAGTTATGAAGATACCATTGAAAGAGACGTTCTGGGTAAGTTTTGGTCACTGCAGGAGTCCATTTGGTGCTGATGGTGAGAAGCCAAGTGATGGTGAACCATGTTTCGCAGAGGAAGGCAACGAAGCAAGTGAAAGTGTAGTAGTTGGTGAAAGAGATAAGACGGTAGCCAAGAAGCAAGAGGAGGAGGAGTAGAACCACTGTATCCATTAGCCTTTGGAAATAGTGCTTGACCGGTAACCTTTCATAGGATGGGAGAGAGTTCTGCAGCTTAGCCATTGAATTGAGCAAGTAACAAAAATCTCTACGATTATGATTGTATTTGTAGCAAAGGTGTTTTATGCTTTATTTATGGCAGAAGATTTCTAATGTATGAATATCACGGTGTCGATGATGCAATGATTGAAGGTATTTATGCAGATCTCTCTAAGCAATAAATTTGATTTTGTTTAATTGGAAGGATGCCGTAAATAATTTATTAAAAATTCAATAACTGGTAATTGGCAATGGGACCCAGAGGCCGCTAATAATCAGCATATATAGCGTAAACGGACACTGTAACTACTGTGAGAAGGCAACAAGTCACGGGAAAGAAAGAGAAGTTAGCACCAGTCACCCTCTTATCTCTATGGTAACCTCAAGTAAATAGCCCAATACCAGTGCGTTTTTAGTCAACAAATAATTCAACAATACCTTGGGCTGCAATGCAAAACCAAAGCATCGCTATTGAAATGTCTTATCAAGAGACTTTCACAATTTCAAACTTAAGTCATCGATGGTGGAGTTTGAATTTATCACCACTACACTCTCTAACACCAGCGGAATAGTATGACATGACATGAAAGCATGTGATTATGTATTTTTTTTAATTTCTTTTCTATTATGTTTAGATGGTCTATTTGAGACTATTTTGATTTGAATATAAATTATTTACTAATTATACTAAAGTGATAAAATTGTAAATTTTTTTTATCTAATACACAAAAAATAATTTATAAATGCAATCAATTCTTAAAGTGATATAATTCTAAACAATATTTTTAGTTTCATAATTTTTTATGCTTACAAACAAAACTTGAAGAACAAACTGATTACGTATTTGATTTTGGCACCTATGTGTGGACAAGCTCTCCCCATTCCGCTGTCTTTCTCCTTTTTTTGGCCGTTCCCTTCCTCTGTTTAGTCTCATCGATCTCTTCCTTGATTTGGCTTCCAAGTTCCAACTTCTACTTTATATAGACGTCCTTTTAAGAAAGATGACTACTCTCAAGTCTCATCGATCTCTTCCGCTTATATTTTTTAATATTCTTCCCAAAATCATTTCCTCTCTATTCACCAACTCCAAACAAAGAACATATCCTCACAGTGAAACAGCCTTTTCATAGCTGGGACCAGTAGTATCTCTTGTCCAGTCTTTGCTGTTAGACTTGCAAAATTATGTTAGCTATATTTCTGTTTTGTTTTTTTCACCCATATGGCGAAGTTACTCATGCGTATTCGTAATGCATGCCCTTGAAAAGCTTGAGAATATATATGGTCCATTATTTTACAAATTAATACGTGAAGAAGACTGCCTTGACTTGACATTATATGTGGCACAGAATTTGAACCTTTCCTTGGTTGTAGACTAGCGCTAGAAAGAGATGAGATGTGATGTGCTTGAGGACTAAGACTGAGGGTGTAAAGGTGATACTCGTAACTACTAACTAGAGCCTCTCTATCGAGTTCTTCTTGGCCCACAAATTGCTAATTGCAGCCAAACATAAGCGCCAAGCATATTCTTGAATCCTAGAGCAGTCATAGTCAATAAATTTTCAAGGAGTTTATTGTTAGATGATTGCTATAGCGTATCCGCCACTTTTATTGGGGTTTTTTGGTAGAACCCAGATTGATTTTAGTGTCTTTGTGAAAATTTTAAAAAATTTAGTCACTTAATATGTGATATAATATAATTTTTTTTATAAAATATAAAAATAACACGATTTAAAAAAATATGTTAGATTCCTTTTTAAGAGTATTTGGATGTTACTGTGAAGGTCTCGAAAAATTGAGTCACTTAATATTAATCAAAATATATTTCTTTATGAAATGAAAGAACAACACAATATAAAAAAACTTACCAAAAAATATACTTGAAAATAATTGCTTTTTGGCACATTTGCCTATATAATATTGTTCTTATATTTTATAAAAAATTGTGTACTCTTACAAGTACTTGGTGATTCAATTTTTTGAAATCTCTGTAATAACACTAAAATTACTAAGTGAGTCTCACTCAAATCCATCCAATTGAATAAGAGATAACATTACACCCTCTTATAGGGGTAACATAGTGGCCACCAAAAAAATACACACACACACACAATTATTCTCCTGCATTATTCATGAGCAGCCAATGCTTGGTTAATTATTGTTTTTTCTTGGTTAGGAAACCATTGGACTTTTTGACGTTCTGACTTCTGAGAAGCAATTTGGACAGTTTGGGCTATGTAGAGTTAATAAAATGAAAGCCCAATCCGAACTGTAACCAGCACTTATTCATACTGCTGTCCATCCAACTTGCAAGCCTAAACTTAACTTGCTCTAGAGATTTCTTGATCCTTTGTTTTTTCGGTGATACAGTGTTCATTATTTATGTTGTACTTAATTGATTGGTTACAAATTATAATCTCATTTCACCTTCAAGGACTAATCTTGAACTTCCACATTGAATTTGATACAAGTTGTAGCTTGCAAGTTTTTTCTTCTTTTAATTATTCTTATTTTATTAGTTGGACTTTACTGTTTGGATTTATAATATTTATTCTCTAGTATATTCCTCTTCTTAATGGAATATTCTGATGTCTAAGTAGTTCATATGAAAATTAAAATAATAGTAATAATTTTAAATGACTACTAATTATGATATAATTAATACTGATACTTAACTCCTTTTCATCGTTTTATTAATATCATAATTCTATCGTAGAAAGATTCAAAGATGCAGACGAATTTTTTCATTTTATTATTGATTTATGATTTTATATTTTTTTTAAAAAAATGTTTCCAGACTCTCCTTAACATACGACGTGTCCATGCAGCCGACAAAAGTAAAATCGTGAAACAGTTTTGAACGGCACCGTTTTAAGCTATCCTCCCTTTTATCCAGCACTGAGCTAAGAGCATGGCGATGTGCACTTATAAAACACTGCTCTGCAGTGAAACTCTGAGGAATGCTAGCTCTTATCAAAACTTCTGTTTCCAGATTCTTAGTACCAATCCCGAAGGGTAAGTCTCCTGATTTCTCCCTTACAAGGACCATCTTGCCTTGTGTTTCTCGCTTCTCAGTCCGTTCCATGGCTGACTCTTCATATGCTCCTTTCAAGAAGATCCAGATTCAGAGGGATGACACTGTGAGTGTGCCTCATTTCTCAATCTTTAGCATCTCTTTTTTATGATTGCTAATTCCGGTTCTATTTTTCTGTTAATTTTGATCATTTCATTAGTTTGTCGAGTGTTTTAATCACCCGATTTATGGGTTTTGACTTTTGGTTATTTAGTTCCGATTTTATCTACGAAGTAGAATGACAGAGCTGCTAAATATGTCTATTTCAGGGTTTGACTTGGCAACTTTGATTACTGGGTTTTCACTTTTTTACTCTTTGTTTCTGTTTCTTTTTTTTTTTTTTTTTTTNTTTTCATCAATTTTTAGTTTGAGGGGTGTTGGGATTGCTCTGATAGATGAAAGTTTGACTTGATGAGACTGGATTTCCTCTACTAGATAACAGTGTTAATTTTAATTTTTTGTTATGGTCGACTCGGGATAGAAAATCTGCCTGCGGACGTGCTTAGATGATATCCTGAATTAGATTCTATTTGAGGGTTTTATGAACCTTTTTAGTGAACAAGTTTCAAGCTTTTTTCGACTCCTTTGTTGTGATAATAAGTTTTCATCAAAGATGTTATCTGGGATATCGTCCCATTTCGACCATAGTTTGCGGATCAATTTCAAATCGGGAACTAAAACTGTTTTGGAACTGTTTGGAATCTGCCATATATACTAGAGCTGCTTTTTAACTGCTTGGGTAGACCAAGTGACTTAGAGTAGGAATTTATATATTTTATGTTATGTTCATACCCTTCCATGCCCCAAAAATTTGTCTGCATTTCAGCTCAACTGCAGTCTGCAGGCGTAAAGTTGTGTTATTGACCAAAGTTGTTTTCATGGTGTCGGACCAAAAGTTTTCTTGCAGCGTTTACCATTTTACCTTTCTATGTTTCTGTTTGCAGTGAAACTTCTTTCTAACTTCATTATGCAACTTTCTTTTCAATGTGCAGACATTCGATGCATATGTTGTCGGCAAAGATGACGCTCCTGGAATTGTCGTGCTTCAGGAATGGTGGGGTGTGGATTTTGAAGTTAAGAACCATGCTGTGAAAATTTCTCAACTTGGTTCTGGATTTAAAGCTCTTATCCCAGAGTAAGAAATTTGTGCTTTATAATATTTCTTAATTTTTCCTCATTTATGTATTACATAATTATGCTACATTTGGATGACTGATACAGTTTGTTTCTATGTCTCTCTTCCCTCCCTCCAGTCTTTACAGGGGAAAGGTTGGTCTAGATGTTGCAGAAGCACAGCATTTAATGGATGGTCTTGATTGGCAAGGTGCTGTGAAGGATATCACTGCTTCAGTCAACTGGCTCAAAGCAAATGGTTCAAAGAAGGTTTGACACTGGCTACCTGTTGTCTAGATGAAATATGATTAATTAAATAATGTCCTGTCATCTATAGCGCCATGTTGTTCTTGATGAGTCAGCAGCCCTCAACTAATTAGCACATATGGTCTTTCTGGGTTACCTTTGTTCCATTTTTAATTTGGTGAATTTGTATATTGTGAGCATAATAATGGATCAATGCATTAGACAGAAAATTCTATACAGGCATTTTTATATTTTCCAAACAAATGAAATTTTTTGTGGCTGGGTTTCTGTGTCTTTTACAGTCATGTTGATATTTTATCTGACAACACAGTGTGTATTAATCCTAGTTTGAAAGTAGAAAATTTTATCTCTTCATTAATTTCTAATCTGATTATTGAGATCTTCAAAGATTCAAGAAGTGTGAAACTGCTGTATAACAGTGGTTGGTGACTTGTTCAATACTGTTTATGTTTGTTTAGCAGCAGAAATTTTGAAATTTCATATAGCTTCATGGAAAGTAAATATTTTGTTAAGCAAAATGTGGACTCATTGTAACAGGCTGGTGTAACTGGATTTTGCATGGGGGGTGCTCTCTCTATTGCAAGTTCTGTCTTGGTTCCGGAGGTTGATGCTGTAGTTGCTTTCTATGGAGTATGTTCTCCACTGCTTGCAGACCCTGCCCAAGCCAAGGTTCCTGTTCAGGCTCACTTCGGGGAGCAGGATAACTTTGTCGGATTTTCAGATGTTACGGTATGGCATTATCTTTGCAACTCTTGTTATAAGTATTGCTAGCCATTTTTTCCTCTTACTTAAAATTCCTATTGTCAATTATTCATTTCTATAGCCTACTCTCACAATAGGTGTTTGCTTGGTAGGAATGAAATTGGGAGGGTTGAAAGTGACAAGTGAAAATCATGATATTGTATGCTTGCTTGGTAAGAAAATAAAGATGAAGGAATGAAAATGTAGTGGTTACTACTTGCAGTCCATTTAATAAGGTGAAAATAGAGTGGCCATCATTTGCGTTTCATCATCTAGGCCTACTTTACTTCTGCACATAGTAAGCAAGAGGGATGAAAATGATTTTCAGTCTTCCCATTTTTTTTCGTCTTCTGTGTCTACCATTATCAAGTAAAAATTTAAAACGTTTTCATCTTTTAATTTTCACCTCCATTATATCCACCTCCCTTACCAAGCATAGTAGTATATACCAAGTAAAGCCAGACCCCCATTTCCCCACATGAAGCGTCTCTTGAGCCAAAGCAGATCATACCTCGCATGAGCCAAGAACTAGACCTCTTAAGAAAAACCTGACTTTTAACTCGAGGTCTCAACTTTGACCTCTCAATTACTCTTGTGATGCCAATGCTGCACAAGATGTGAAATGTTGTAAATTTTATTGCCTTTAATTTGATGATCCTGCTGTGGTATTCAAAATCTCAGAGCAGTATTATGTTTCTTATTTTCTAAGAGATTCCCCTTCTTCCCTTGACTATTATCTTATCAAACTAAGGCACATTTTCAGGTGCTTTCCATTCTTTACTTGTTACAAGAGCTCCATCATCCAACTGAAAAATAGAAATGGCGAGGGAGATCTGAACCCAAAGCCATTTAATTCAAACACTGACATTATGGTTGTCAGAGATAAATTTTAATTCCTCTATCCAGGATGATAAGAATCCAGTAAATATGAAAGTTCGGAAATTGAGAGAAAATAACAAGGAAAAATGTCTCAAAAGGCTTTGAGCTACTTGTGCTGTCTTTTTATATGATTTGATGTTTCAGGCTGCCAAGACGTTGGAGGAGAAGCTGAAGGCATCTGGAGTACCATATGAAGTTTACATATATCCTGGTAATGCACATGCATTCATGAACAGGTCTCCAGAAGGAATTCAGAGGAGGAAGGGCATGGGAATGCCTGATGAAGATGAAGATGCAGTTCAGCTGGCTTGGTCTCGCTTCGAGTCATGGATGACTCGTTACTTGGGTGCCTAAATAATTTCCTTGCTGAGTTCAGCAGCCAGTTGCTATTTATAAACTCTATTTTAAGAAGTAACCACTGTATTGGCCTCCATGAACTGGAAAGCTCTGAGTATGTTTTTTGTTGCTCTGTGTTGTTTCCTGATGTCTGATTGCATCTTTGAGATATTTGGTTGTGGTTTTCCTTCAATTACATAAATATTGCGTTTGGCTAGTGCCAAGTGGTTCCATTGTTCTTTGTTCTTGGGCCCCCTTTCCTCTTATTTTTGTATGCATTCTCATCGGGGTTTTTTCGTGTGTGTGTTGCGAGTTACAAAATATTTCATTGTGGTTTTCTTGCAATTGAAGTATTGTGGTTTTTGGATAGGCATTGGCATTATCAGGATACTTGGCTGACTTGAATGGATTGCTGGACATTTTCTGGGAAAACTTGGGTAAAAAATATCCTTAGTAATATCTACGAGTCACCAGACTTGTGATGGCTACGACATCTGTCTTTATCTTTTCTTTTCTTTTTTAATTAATTAATTTAAAGGTTCTATCAATATTTGTCCTTTCGCGAGAAGAAAAGAAATGACATCACATCAACGTCGCCATATCTGTAATTTGCAAAATCCAGTGTTTCCAAATTCCAAATGTTGCATTAAGTTCAGGCCAAAAGGAAGTGTTGTACTAATTGATATTGAGTTGACATGGTCAGCAATAGGAGGGAGAAGGTAGATTTTTATATCATTGTCACGTTGGTTACAGTAATACGTTATTCCAAGAATATGGGTGTCGTTTTAAGCTTTTTGTTATTTGAGGTTTAATATTTTGCATCTTAAATCTTAGATATGCTCGTTTAAGTAGAAATTTAATTGAAACCACGTGGTTTTGCAAAGAATGGTGTCGCTGTTGAATTTAGTTGTTACGGCGTTATAGTTCAAATTTCACTATCATTTAATTTGCTAAAAGCATGGAAGACCAAAATGTCGAATCAAATCTGAGAAGAGAGTGGCAATATTAGAACTTAGCCGAAGAAAGGGACCTTGTGGCTAGTGGTGGTCGTGGAGGGTAGGTGGAGCATATATATATATATATATATATTTAGGCATGTTGGAGGGGCAATAGTAAAGCATCATTGTCATGAGTGACAACGTGCAGCTCATGGGTAATTAAGGTAGGATGAGTGCGTGTGAATGGGAGCAGAGGCATTGGCAGTGTCATGGTGTGGACAGTGGACTTTGGAGCTCAAGGGAATAGAAGAAAATGAGCATGTGAGAAATTTGGAGGAAACGGGAAGGGACTTTAAAACTTAGGTTGCACTGTTCTATAGGATTACTATGGCATAACAATAGCATGCCATTGCCAAGCCCAAATTCAATCAAACAAGAGGACCACACCTTTTAGAAAATTTTATCAGTGTACCATTAATTCACGTCTTTCCTTTCCACACACAAAAGCCCATATAGTATATATGTATGTATGATTAATTTGTCACTGAGCGTGTGTGGATAGAAATTTAGATGGAGATCACTGGTTTGACTATCACCCATAACCAAATTAACCGAGGCTGACAGAAGCACATGTGTATATGTGACTCTATGATGCCTAGAAAACGTGTTTTTATATTTGGCATTTGAACAATAATAAAAACAATTATAGAACTATATATTTTACAGTGTCAGATTGTTCTTGTGTTATTTTAATTTGTAGTAAAGGTTGGAATGGTGATAAAGTTAGGTCCAATTTGATTAAGTAACTATTCTTCTTCTCAAAGTTTGCATAACCAATACTCATATCATAACATTGTGAATGGATCACAACTATCATGTGCTACTATGTTATTTCCCTTCTCCTTTCTTACTCAAATCCAAATCTTCTTAGAAATACGAGTGATCACTCATGTCTAACGACAAAGACTACTTTTTTAATAAATAAATCTTTCATTTTATAGGCTTTTAATTTAATTAATGCCTTTACTACTAACGCATTAAAATATAGATCCTACTTAGACGTGCCAAATTAAAGAAGACTTATCTTTTGCCATCAATTGTACTACTGTTTGCATCTCTAGATGAGCTGCTTTGCACGCTTTTTCTGTCTCTATTGAGTCTTCTGATTCTACTCAACTTGTAAATTCATCTATTAATTAAATTAGATATATACTATTTACCCCAAAAAAAAGAAAAAAGAAAAGCGTGATCATTTTCACATGTTGTATGGTAAAAAACCTTGTTGCTGATAATTGTGGTACTCTTGAACGTCATGTTTTAATTTTAGAAAGAAAAAACTGTGTAGTCTCGATTTCCTTTTCTATTTTTACTGCTGAAACGTGTGTTATAATTGGTTTTTTTACGTAAGTTTCTATATATATCGGTATAATAATATCAGTAGCGTTTAGATTATATTATTAGATATGTTTAATGTGCCGTTAACTTGGACAAGATCAATTAGCAAAAAAAAAAAAAAAAAAGTTGGACAATAAGACCAAATTTCAGCTACCATTCAAAGGGTTTCAAGTGTTCCACATATATAGAGTTTCTTCTGGCAAAAGTAAACAGTAATCAGAAAAGCACAGGGTTGGTTTACGCGTCTGTGAACCCCTCATGAAAATATAGGGACAAGAAGGAAGAAAAACTGAAGCACAAGTTTGCTGTTATGTTGACAATGAATGAATGAATAAAGTATGGGGATTCATTTCTTTTCTGTAAATGTGAAACTGAAAAGAAGTTAAAAAAAAGAGTAATTAAACCGACCTACCCCTTCATGGAATCATGTTGATTGTTGGCAACAGAGCATGAGTTTGTATTCAAAGGTGGAAAAGTGTTGGTCATACGAAGTTGCTTTGAATCTTTATAGAACTCGGTTTGAAAATTGACAAAAGTGGTTTTTTATTATTATTGACTCCTTTCAAATTAAATAAAAAGGTTGGTATATAATTTAATACGACAAAGTGTTGAAATCTATGGCCACTTGGGAACAAAAGCTTGCATGAGGCTTCAGTTTTAAGTTTTAATTAACATGGAAATTAATTGCTATAGCAGAGCTATAAGGTGTGGAAGGTATCTTTTATTAATTCAGTCATTCATTCACTCATTTCCGGTCAATCTGATGATGATCATACAATTTGGTTTATCATTTGATTAATAAGTTCAGTCTTGGCTCTTGTTTAACAAGTTGGTGTTCCATATATATATATGTATGGGGTCCATCTTTATTTTCTTTGTTTATATTCAATAATACGTTTCTTTCTCTCTGTTTTATTGCATTTGTGTATCATCATCAGTCATCGGCCTCATAATTAATCCCCATTTTATTTGTTTTGCTGTGTCTTGGTAATTATATTTTATTAGTCACACCATAATGCTTTTGTTGGTTTTCAGCTGCATCCTGATTTGGTTTGGTTTGAACATTCGAGATTTTGTTTAAATCTCATTAAAATTAATGGCATGGAGTTTAAAAAATCCTGATTAATTTTTATTTATAGAAATTAAGTTGTTGAAAACACAACAAAATATTAGAATGTTAGAAAATTAATGAAGAATTAAAAAATGTTCAAACATGGTTTTCGTTAGAATGTTAATTTAATTATTATATTGACCCATTTTCAGAAAGAACTTGTTTCGAAAATTTAAGTAGCCGTTTCAATTAATACAAAAAAGATGCAATCTTCGCAAAAGCATAAGTAGCAAAATAAGAAATATCCAATTTTATTTCCATGGCCCAAAAAAAAATATTATTTAACTATAGGTTTTCTATAGTATGTTGAGCAAGAATTACATATGGGAATGTCATTGTTTTTATTTATTTTATTGCATTGTTGAACTATATATAGGTTTTCTAGAGATGATGTAACTCATTTCATTTGCTCTAGTTGCAGCAAAGAAAAGTTGGGATCCCCAATATATTATCACTTGCAAATTAACTCAAATATATATAATATATAGGGCGTGGAATAGATATCTCATTATTCTCATCAATGAGAGTCACAAACAGACTATTGGTTACATCTAGAGGGACAAAAGGTGGTATAGTTTGGTGAAGTTTGCAAGTTAATTGGGCTAGCTGCAAAAACATAAGATCATATGCTCGTCTTCTTTTCTTTCCTTTTGGGGAGAGGAGAAAAAGAAAGATCTTGTGGTCAGTTTCATAACATATTTGTTAATATATCTCAGTGCATGGAATATCTTTGCCTTTCTACATAGTCAAGGTGTGGCACGAGAGAGGGCGAGTTTAGGGACAAAGTATTAAAAGAACATGATTATGCCGAAAGAACTAGTGACCGACACAGTGTGTGCAAAGTACTAGTATATAGATTTAAAAAAAGACAGAAAAGGTTATATTGAGAACTTAGAGCTAGCTAGGGCGGCAAAAAGTGGGGCTTTTTTCTAATCACTAGAAAGTAACACGATTAATTGAATCACGTTTTCCTCCTAAAACCTACAACTTTTCCATGCAAAAATCATATAGAACACTTCCACTTTTTCCCTTTCTTTTCCAGTATTCGTAGATCTTTCCACAATAGAATAGATCTTCATTAGCATTAGCTAGATGGCTTTGAATTGTTGTGGACTACACCGCCTCCGTTTTGGTTGGGCCCTACTAGTCTAAAATCAAAGTACTCTCTTTTCTCTCCTACGTGCAAGTGGGAAACAAAAAGTGAAAAGGTGCTCAAAACAAACACTTAAAGCACGTAATATTGCGGTGAGCGGTGAATATATTGAAACACATGGGATTCGGATACAAGTCTTACGACTAATCTGGGACTAGCACATTACGAAAACCTAGCTCTCCATTAATTGCAAAAGCAAGAGAAGAGATTGTGATTTGTGAAGAGAGCAAGCAAGGGAATAATATTAGTAATAACAATAATAAATAAAGGGAAGTGAGATGGTGATGTTAGGGCATGGGATCAGAGGAGATCCTATGTAATGTGCTTTATTGGCCTACTAGTTCTTCAAGCTTCAAAGAATGCGGCTCAACCGGTTCGCTTTCTGATTAATCTTTAAGCTTCTTCATATGATCATGAATCATGATCCATTTGGTAGCATCCCGGGTTGAGCTTATATGATTGTCTCTGTCTTCTCTTTGTGTTTTTTGACCAATAATCAAGATTTACCCTAGCTATAGACTATAGTATGGTCCCTGTCTAAACTAATCATACTTTTTTTTTTAATGGGGATGAGGAGGAAAGGGAGTCTAACAACTAATCAACTTCTAACCCTACCCAAGAGCCTATAACACAATCTCCAACTGGGTACCTATATCATTCAACTATTTTATACCCTACTATGCAACTATGCATCATCATTTTAATCTGCATGCCTCAGCACTTCCCATTGTGTAATTGGATAGCAAAAACTATGTTTTACATAGCTCATTTTGTTAAGGAGATGAAAGATGAAATTGTTATAATAAGTTTTACATAGCTCATGGGCCTTAGCCATTGCAAGATAAAAGCTATGTTTTTCCACACATGCCCACTTCCATATCCGGCAAGAAATACTCAGGCAACACATGATGTTTCTTAAGCTATTCCTACACATTTATTCTTGCGGGGTTTGAATTGTGGATAAGGAAAAAAAAAATGATTTTATGTACAAATATAATTAGAAAAATAAAGTATAAATTTGCTAAGAATTATTTTCAAATGCAAAAGTCAATCAATATTAATGTAAGTTTTAAAAGTCCTGTGTGTTTCAAGAAATTTATAGTCTTTAATTTGATCTATTTCATGAATATTGCGTTTTTTTTTTTTTCTAAAATTAATTCAAGTTTGGTATATATATATATATATATATAGTTTGACCACCATCTAATTAATTTCGATCTAGTTTTCAACAGTATTTTTCACATATTGAATATGCTCCATCTATATATAGTTTATTATCTTTAGCGATTTGACTGCTTCAATGATTCATTATTGTATCTTTTCTTGTTGGACGTTTGTTACTACTTATGTGGATATAATTAAAATGCGAGAGAAACTGTTGCCAACAAATAATATGAGAGAAATTCTGCTACCATTTTTTCTTTTTCCTTTTTCAATTTGAGAAGTTGTACAATATGCAGGTTTTTATGATATACGTTTATTGAAGTTTAATATATATAGATATATTTCACCTTAAAAAAAGGATTATGGAATTTTTTAAAACCAAAAGTTTTTTGAGTGAGAAAAGAATAAATATTAATTTGGTTTGATAGAACAATTTCGATCTCCTTTTTTGACCAAGAATTACTTTGGTTTTTGAAGTGGTGTTCTAGAAATAAGAATTGAATAATGGAAGACGAAGTAAATAAATTAAATAGGTTGAAATTTGAATTAATGGATATTGATAGAGAATTGTAATATATATATATATATATATTTTGTGGTTTGAAATTGATAATGTACTAGATCTTAGGAATATGGGTGTGTGAGGTGGAAGAAGAGAAAAATGTAACGCAGGAGCACAAGAGTAAAGATAAGAAAAAGATGGAGTGTTGACTAACTCTTGGACACACGAATTACAGCAAAATATAACAAATTAAGCTTAGAAGAGGATCCGGTCCATGAGGCCCGACTGGGTCAACCCGTTCCCCTCGGTCCGAATCCATCCTACGTGTCCAAGTCAAGATTGTAGGGATCCAGGGCCTGGGCCCCACTCTAAGTCGTCACCTCTCTGGGCCCCTCCATCAAAACCGTTGACTCAGACTACACTTTTTCACGAGCCTCTGGTGCCGGGCCAATCGGGGCGGTGAATTTTTGGAACGCGTCAATCTCCTTCCCAACTTTCTTTATTTCATAATCCAAATCAAAATTAAAATGTCAATTCATATTTTATACATAAAAATTAGGCATTTGGAAATTCAAAACTTTTAAAGCACATTTTTTTGGGTATTCAATCCAAAAAAAATTTGAAATTTGTTAGTTAGGATAAGAAAATTACGTTTGATGATCAAACTTTTTCATCTGTAACGTGGGAGTTGGTTTAAAGTAAAACAAATCATTTTTCATTTTTCATTTTTCACAAGCAATTTACATAGGAGAAGGAAGCTAACCTTGGCGTGAAGTGAAAAAATCATATCCTTATGTATTCTCAAAACTGCATTTCTAGAAAATCCAAATTAGAAAAAGAAAATGCAAATATTGAATATTGAATATTCAACGCAAACATAAACGACAGTGCTACTACTACACTTTTGGTCTTCTTCTCTAGTCTCAACTCCCCCTTTTATTGCCGAGTCCATTGCATCATTAATAAAGACTTCACTCTTTCTCTTTCTCTTTCTCTCTCTAGTCTCTATCTCTCTGCCTCTATTGAAATTTATGGGCAGAGGGGGTGGACTCTCCATTGATTCAGATCCAATTGGGAGCTTCTTTCTCCACAAGCCAATTGTTCTCAATTCTTTTCCTGAAGATAACAAACCCAAGTGGAAACTTAGTCCCATGGATGCCACTGTTAGCACCAAAAGGTCTTCACCCAGCACTACCATCCCATTCCAAGTCAACCTTAACTGTGCCCACGATAACCACCACTCTCCCTCACCTTCTGATGATAAGAGAGCCCTCATCGACGAGATGGACTTTTTCGCTGACAAGAACAACAAGGATCACAAGCTTGTCTCTGCCTCCGCTTCTGCTTCTGCTGATGCAACAGATAAACATGATTCCACTTCTACTCCTATATTGGAATTCAAAGTTAACGTGAGTCACAATCCCTTTTATATATATTAATCGTCAATTCTAAAAAGCTTTTCGTTTACCTCAATCATCAATTCTATTGTATGTTTTTTTCTTTTTTTAGACTGGTCTGAATCTTCTTACTACCAACACCAGCAGTGATCAATCCATGGTTGATGATGACATATCACCCAATTTAGAAGATAGAAGAGCTAAGAGTGAGGTGAGAAAATTAGATGTAACAGCAAATTCAATCAAATTCTGTAATGGGTACTTGTTGTTTTTTAAGAATTTCGATATCCATATTTTCTTGGTTTGGCTTTGAAGCTTAGTTTGAATCCATGTATGACTTATGCAATCTGCTGTTTCAGCTGGCTGTTCTTCAAGCTGAGCTTGAGAGGATGAAGATGGAGAATCATCACTTGCGGGGATTGCTTGGCGAATTGAATGCCAATTACAATGCCCTGCACATGCATTTGGTGAGTGTGATGCAGGAACAGAAGGGTGATGGCGCTGAAGAACAGGAGGTGTTTGATGGGAAGGCTGAAGAAAAGAAACAAACTGGGAATGGAGGAGCATTAGTGCCGAGGCAGTTTATGGATCTTGGGTTGGCTACTAATGCTGATACTGATGAGGCTTCGCTTTCTTCTTCAGTGGGGAGAAGCCAGGACCGGTCAGGGTCACCAGGAAACAACGTTGAAGTGGCCTCCAAGGAATTTGGTAACAGGAAGAATGGGGTTAATGATGAAGGGCTTGTGTTTGATCAAGACAAGAAGGAATATGGCAGGGGAGCTGAAAGAGAGGAAAGCCCCGCCCCACAAGATCAAGCTTTTGCTGCTAATAAGATTCCAAGATTCAGTCCTCCAAAAAATGTTGATCAAACAGATGCTACCATGAGGAAGGCAAGGGTCTCAGTTAGAGCTCGGTCAGAGGCACCAATGGTACTATGCTTCAGAGTGCATTTAGATTTTGTTGTAATTAGCTGATGACAAAGCTTTTGAAATCCATGTTAGCTGATAACAATTTTTTTTTTATCTCAGATCACTGATGGGTGCCAATGGCGCAAGTATGGGCAGAAAATGGCTAAAGGAAACCCGTGCCCTCGAGCTTATTATCGTTGCACCATGGCTGCTGGTTGCCCAGTTAGAAAACAGGTATTCTATTCACACCTCTTATTTTGATTTTGAGTTTTTGATTCGTTTACTTGTGCAGCCGAGTAGAATTTTTTGAGGTTGATTAAGTCTATGTTTCCTAATCGAACATTTGATATAAAAACAGGTACAAAGGTGTGCTGAGGACAGGACAATCCTTATCACTACATATGAAGGCAATCATAGCCACCCTTTGCCACCTGCGGCAATGGCAATGGCACAGACAACTTCATCAGCAGCAAGAATGCTACTTTCAGGATCAATGTCAAGTACTGATGGACTAATGAATGCAAATTTCCTCACAAGGACACTGCTTCCTTGCTCTTCTAGCATGGCAACAATCTCAGCCTCAGCTCCATTCCCAACTGTTACATTGGACTTAACCCAGTCCCCAAACCCACTACAGTTTCCAAGGCCACCAAGCCAATTTCAATTCCCTTTCCCTGGTGTCCCTCAGAATTTTGCCAATTCCCCAGCCTCATTGCTACCTCAAATTTTTGGTCAGGCACTGTATAACCAATCAAAGTTCTCTGGCCTTCAAATGTCACAAGATGTGGACCCTTCTCAATTGGGTAACCAATCTCAACAGGCACCACCACAACTTGCTGACTCAGTTAGTGCTGCCATTGCAGCTGACCCCAACTTCACTGCTGCTTTAGCAGCTGCTATCACTTCCATAATTGGTGGCGCTCAGCCAAACAACAATAGTAGTAATAATGGCAACCTGACAGGGACCAACAGTAGTGGCAATATTACAACCAGCAACAACAACAGCAATGGAAGCAATAAAATTAGCAATTCCAATTTCTCAGGGAATTAACTAGTTGACATTACTCCTTTTTTTTTTTTTCCCTTCCTTTTGTTCTGAGATTAATTTTATTTTTTCCTTCTATTGGGCTCAAGAATTTATTGAGCTAATCCGTTTTTGATTTTTTTTTCTTTATTTGGGATTTTTTACTTTTAGTGACATAGATTTGATATTCTTTGTTATGTCAGTAGTATGTTCAGAAATCAGAATTGTATGTCAAAAACAAATGTTGAAAATGGAAAAACTTATATACAAAAGAGAGCAGATTAGGTTCCCTATATTATTATTATTTTGTATGGATCAGGAAATCTATGGAAGGTTGTTCTTGTCTCTTATGTTTTATCTACATTCGTGTCCTTTGTATTTTTCCGATGGAAGAAGCTAAAGGGAGAAGAGAAAAGAACAAGTTAGAGAGAAGGAGTTGAAGTTACGTGTAGCAAATGGCAGTGAAGGAAAAATGAGTCAAGAAAACCGTCTGAGAGTCGTTGAAGAGGACGTCAATAGTTTCACACTTAAAAGAAAATTAAGAGAGAGAGACATATTCAAGTTGCGTTTTGCCATTTGTAGCCGACTTGACAGGCAGTTAACTAAATGGTACATCTCATCAGTTAAGACTAATTCTGTTCACTTCTTTTGGGATTTGGTACATGATTTTCTCAATCAAACAAAACTAAACTGTCATTCATCCATCCATAAATGAAGATATGGAAAAGTCCTAATAATCTTTAATTAACAACTCCTACTCCTATTCCTATTCCTATTCCTACCCATCACATGCTATTAACATCACCAATCAACTTAATCTTATCCTCAACCTTTTGTTGGCCGTGAATACATGTGAAACAGATCATACTTATCATGCCCAAAACTTGTGAAACCTTTTGCCACAAACATGACTTTAATTATTTTTTATATATTACTTTGATTTTAATTTATTGAATTTATCTGAAATTACATTTAGATTTTTCATAACATTTGAAAATACAATATTAAATAACTATATTATTACTTTTAAAAAACAAAAACAAAAAACAGTAATAGAGACGTCAAATCTTGGTTAAATATAAAGTACGTTGATTAATTGTTAAAACGACTTATAATTCAGTGGATAAACTAACTTAGAAAACACAAAATGTGTAAAATCAACCGAGTGACTTTCATAAGTAAAGCATTGAATTATTGAGTTTATCCATTTGACTGTTTTTTTTTTTCAATTTTATCACTGAACCAGTTGGCAACCTCTCTATGTTTGTTTATAATTAAATTAAAGATGCGACAGCCAAATATAATAAAATTGAGCAGAGAAAGGGAAAATGCTAGTTGGATTTGTATAGTTGGGTAGGTTTTCAATCGAGTTGGTAACTGGTAAGGTGGTGATAAGTCAGCAGGGAAAAGCTTGACCATGAATTAATGGCTGTCTTGGTGGGTTGGTCGTGTGTCTTGTGGGCTTCATCATTTATTTGTTGCATGCCATCACTGCCAATTTGAAAGCAAAAAATAAGTAACACACACTATGATATGATTCTTGAATGGTCAGGCTAATATCACCATTCCCATGCTTCTGATCACTGATGATATATATGTTGCCCAGCACCAAAAGCAAGCATGATCTTGTTCTTAAATTTTTGCAATCATGAGCAATACATTATAATTCTATGCTACCTCTACGAGTCCTCCATGATTGCTTAATATAACTCTCACTTATCACGTTAACTACATTTATCTCCTATCATAAAATTTCTTAGCTTTAGGTTGTTTTGAGTCGCAAGAATCACTCAACAAGCTATTAAATTCTTATAGAATGCGATAAAGCGTTCAACAAAACTGAAATTATGAATACTGTCAATCGCGCAAACCATTGTTGTATATTGATTGTTTCATTCGAGTTCGTTCCAATTAATTTTTTTTTTTTTTTTTTATCGTGCCATTAGTGTTTTTCAAACAAAGGAAAAAAGTTAGAGAAATTTTTTTTTTTTTACATAAGAAAAATAACAAAATATCTATATATATATATGTGTGTGTGTGTGTGATTTCTATCAATGTGACAAAACATAAAGATATATAATTTGCAGATAATATTACTAAAAAAAATCAAAAGTTGCAGTTGCGGGTTGTAGAAGCCAATGCTAGCCATGGGATCACAGATGGGAAGAGGAGGGCAGATTTTTTTGAGAAAAGAAAACGAAAAGAAGGATCTTATTTTAGCCATTTAAGGATGGTAGGTTCTTTTTCTTTTTTTTTTTTCAAAAAAAAAATGAACAATGGGTTTTTTGTTTTCTCAGAAGAGCAATGGGGTCTTCCTCTGTTAGCAAAAGCTGTAGCAAAGAAGCCCATAGTTTTATGGGCTAGTGAGATTCAAAACATGCAGTAGTGGGCTTCTTTTCTGGAACTCTTGGGCCTGGGCCTCACATGACCCCACAGTTATAATGATACACATATACGACCCAACCTGAACACCAAAAATAGAAAGAAGAATTGGCGGCAGAATTTCAACTAGAACTACTAACTAGAGTTAGCATTTGCAGTTGCAGAGGTTAACAGTACATGACTGAACGGTCGGTCTATGCAGGACTGGTAGTTGAATGATGATGGGAAACATGGGATTCGCATAATTTATTCTCTTAACCACACTTTAAACATCGTAAAATTCGTGCTTTCTCAGTCGAGGAATCGCTTTGTTTTCTTTTTACTCTGATTTGGTCTCCGCTGTTTCTGTTATCTCTTGGTTTGGTTGGCTCTTACTGATTCTCAGGTACGTGAGTGGCCTTTGTCTTTCTTTTTAAACTGAATTTCGAACTCTTTTCGCTTGTGATATTCTCTTGCCCCGTTTTAGTTGCTTGATACAAGAGGATGGAAAGCAAAAGAGAAGAATTTTTTTTAAAAAAAAAAAAAAAAAAACTAAAACTGGATATTTATATTTAATTTAGCTATTTTATTTTGAAGTTAATATCTTCATTCAGCTTTGCCTCTTTCTTCCTTTTTTGCTTGAAAATTTGATTTTAGGTGACTGTAACTTGATCAAAGTTAGGATTTTGTGTGTGTGTTCGTGTTGATTACTTCACTTTGTGCTTGTGTTTAACTTATTAATGAAATGGTACAAGTTAGAAGTTTTGTTCTTTTTGTTTAGCCTTTGTTTGATGATAAAAAATCTCAAGGGAAGAAAACAAATTATGTAATTTAGAAAATAGAAACAAAAATTTTCCCCTCAACTAGCCGCAAATTATTATGTCACATTTTTCAAGAAACAAATTGTGCTTGTGTTTAACTTACTAATGAGATTGATTTCTGGAAAAATGATATGCCTCATCAATTATTCTACAGCACTCAAAATGGGTTCCAAATATAGTTCCCTAGTTGCTGTTCTCTTGTTACTAGTGCAATCTCTGGTGCTGTCTGCACCCAGTAATGGAATGATCAGAGTTGGATTGAAAAAGAAGAAATTGGAGCAAAGCAATATGCTTACTGGACGTATTGACTCTAAGGAAGAACAAACATTGGGAGACGTTACTAAAAGTTATCATCTTCATGGTAGTTATGGGAATTCTGATGACTCAATTATTATGGGGTTAAAAAACTATATGGATGCTCAATACTTTGGTGAGATTGGTATTGGAACCCCTTCTCAGAAGTTTACTGTAATATTTGACACTGGAAGTTCTAATCTCTGGGTACCTTCCTCTAAGTGTTACTTTTCAGTAAGTCTCCACAGTCTTAAATTATTAATATCTAATAAAAGTTTTCCATCATGAGTGTTTGTTTTAATTGGGTGCTTCTATTTTTCTCTGCAGGTTGCTTGCTATTTGCATTCAAGATACAAGTCAAGCCAATCCAGTACTTACAGAAAGAATGGTACAGCCCTTATTCTTGGCTTGGGTAAGTATATCGATCAATTCATTAATCCGCTTACTTCACTCGTCTTTTGCTGCAGGGTCATCTGCTGAGATCCATTATGGAACCGGGGCAATTTCAGGTTTCTTTAGCCAGGACCACATCAGTCTAGGCAATCTGGTTGTTAAAAGCCAAGTAAGTTTTGCTCAAGGGGAACTTTCCTAGTCTTCAATCTAGTAGCGCTTACATGAGCCTATTTTTTTTTTATTTTTTTTTTTTAATATTATCTTCTTCAGGATTTTATTGAGGCAACCAGAGAGCCTAGTATCACATTTTTGGCAGCCAAGTTTGATGGCATTCTTGGACTTGGATTTCAAGAAATATCAGTTGGGAATGCTGTTCCTGTCTGGTAAGTTGGCAAATGTTTAGTGTTAATGTGATGAAAATCATTTAATTGAAGTTTGATCTACATTATGAAATTTCAACATTACCATATTCTACTCCTAAATTACTACATTCCTTTATGATTTCAGTAGAATTTTTATTGTTGTTTTCTCTGTCTCTCTAAAGTGAAACTTGTGCTTTGTTTTTTATTCTAATAGGTATAACATGTTTGACCAACATGTTTTGAAAGAACCAATCTTTTCATTCTGGTTAAACCGCAATATTGATGGGGAGGAAGGTGGTGAGATTGTATTTGGTGGAGTTGATTCAGATCATTACAAGGGTGAGCACACATATGTTTCAGTTACCCAGAAAGGCTATTGGCAGGTTGTCCATAATGGAAATTTCCTACATCTTGTTGCCACATGTTTCTCCTTTTGTCTCTTGTTTCTAATGATTTCTCCTCTCAAATGCAGTTTGAAATGGGAGATGTTCTGGTTGGTGGTGAAACAACTGGTATCTATGTAGACATAGTCATATACTCTGAATGTAGAAACCATTCAATTTTTACAGGTTTGGCCTTAATTATTGATAACTTATACGAGAACCGTATATCTTTCTTTTTTCAGGATTTTGTGCTGCTGGTTGTTCTGCAATTGCCGATTCTGGAACCTCTTTGTTAGCAGGCCCTACGGTATGAAAAGAATTCCCCTTTTGATATGTTCAACAGAACAAAGCAATATACATCAGGCTAAGGAAATTTTTTTGGTTCTAAAGCCATTTCGATATCTGCAACTTTATTTGTCTGATTTAGAGTGCCGGTAGTAATGAATTTTTTTGTTAGAGTATATATCCTTAATTTAATCAATTTCCTAGAATAAATAGTTGCTCTATAGAATCTTTTGGTCATCGCATCAGTTGCAGGGTATATATTAAGTGCAGCAGAAGCCATTGATTCAATTTCATATGTTACATTGCAGACTGTAATTGCTCAAATCAATCATGCAATTGGGGCAGCTGGTATTGTAAGCCAACAATGCAAGGCAGTGGTTACACAATATGGAAAAACCATATTGGACATGTTGATAAATGAGGTGACATTACCCTCTTGCCATTTCTTTTGTCAAATTTATCGTTGTCTTTTCCTTTGCTTGCTGATGTCTACTTTTTCCAGTATGCCAATCTTCATCTCTAAATTTCTGTTGTTAACTGACTCTAAATTTACTTACTGTATCATAGGCTCTACCACAACAGATCTGCTCTCAAATTGGTTTCTGTACTTATGATGGGACTCAGGGTATCAGGTCAGAATCATATTATCATGACCAACTTTGCAGCATACAAGTGAAACTGCCATTAGATTTTCTTCTATTATCATGAACTTCTTTGATTATCTTTGTGCAGTATGGGAATTGAGAGTGTGGTCGATAAGAACATAGAGAAGAAATCTGATGGTTTAGATGGTGATGCTGGATGCACTGCTTGTGAAATGTTGGTAGTATGGATTAAAAATAGGCTACGATTAAATGAGACAGAAGATCAGATCTTGGACTATGCCAATGAGGTTAATCATCCTTCATACTAACATTTCCTGGGGAAAAATAAATAAGTTGTTGCAGCAAACTCATATCCTCAATTGCATCTGCAGCTCTGTGATCGGCTTCCCAGCCCAAATGGAGAATCAGTAGTTGAATGTGGAACTCTATCTACCTTGCCTAACGTTTCATTCACCATTGGGGGCAATGTGTTTGAACTTTCACCAGAGCAGGTGTAGTGACTTCAAATTGTAGTATTTAGAATCTAATATGCTGTGTCCTATTTATCTCAAAACCTGTTATATTTTGCAAAATATTTATGAATGGTGGTTTATGATTCAGTATATTCTTAAAGTGGGAGAGGGAGCGGCAGCACAATGCATAAGTGGATTTACAGCTTTAGACATCGCTCCTCCTCGCGGACCTCTATGGTACATCTCTTCTTATTGTTACTTTTAAGAGCTTTTAGCTTCCACTTGACATTATCATCTTAACCAGTTCGAAGAATTACAACGTGTGAATGCTTTAGTCTCGCAAACTTGTGCTTTTCAAATCGAAACACTATCAAAAAGTTATAAGGGCATCTCATCCATACAAGGGACACGGCAAATAGGACTCTAATTAGTATATACACAATGAAAAAAATAGCTGTTAGCTATTGACTCAAATTTTCAGAAATAATTTGCATATATCAAGCATTACTAACCCATTGATGTTGCTTCTCAAATGCAGGATTCTGGGCGACATTTTCATGGGGCGCTATCACACAGTGTTTGATTATGGGAATATGAGAGTTGGATTTGCCGAAGCAGTGTAGGTCTATGATGTCCATTGTACAATAATTGACGAAGTATGAGTAATAGTGTAATACATAGTGTTGTCAGTGTGATTACAGCATAGTATCTCAGCAGGACAATATAACTGTCTGCAAACTTGTGTTTGTAAATACACTTCTTGTAACACACTTGTTTATAAAGAGGAACTTGACTTGAAGTTTAAACTAATACATGAAAAATAGAAGATTTCATATTATCTTTTTCAATGTTCTTTGTTCAGTTTGTGTTATCTGTATAAGAAAATGGTTGATGACTCCTTAGAAACTTTAATTTTAAAGATTTAGATTAAGTATGGTGGCTACTAGTAGGAGATATAAACCTTCTATGTTTAATTATTATATGGATGAGGATTATTAGTTTTTTTCTGCACAAAAAAAAAAAAAAATAAGAGTTAAATGAAGATTTGCTAAAGACCAATGTACATGCTTCTGAGTTTCTGACCTCATGAACTTACACGAGTGTCATTTTCTGGTACTTTGTCTGACTCTTTCTAATAGCTGCACATGGAGTTTCTAACAGCCTTAGAGAAGTTGCGGTCCGTAGAAAAACAACTTTACTGAACTTTGGCCATAAGTTAACCTTTGTCTAATGTTCGTTCACAGTGTTTTACAATATTTATTAATTATTTGTCGAGGAGGTGAGTGCGCAGTGGATATTTTCATATTTTGTCAAATAATTTATGAGGAACCAAGACAACGCTGTTTGTAGGATGCAGAAAAATGTTCAACTATTGGAAGGATAGTATGAACTATGAACCAATTAATTTGTTGGCTGGCTACTCCTTCGTTGGCTACTCTATGATCACTACGTGCTATGTCTATGATCACTACGTGCTATGTCTATGATGTCAATTGCAGTTGCAAGTTTGAAAAAGTTTGAGATACATTATTATGACAGCATTGCGTGGCATAACAGGTAATGGCATCCTTCAGCTGCCGAGCTCCTTTTTCTCTTATTTTATTGAAGAGTATAGAGACTTTTTAAGATAAAATTTGTACTACTTTTCGTGAGAGCTTTTTGTCTCAAAACCATTAAGTAATCATTCTATTTTGCTTTGTGTGCGTGTGTGTGTATATATGAGAGGGACAGATCGAATTAGCATGGTTGGAGGCAAATTTGAGGAAGTGAGAAAAGGAGGAGCAACACTTTTTCATTGGTTTTGATCTTAGTTTAATAGACGCACTACCATACCATAACGGAACGTCAAAGCAAACATGAAGCCTCAGTCATTCTACTACTCATTTAAATTGTCGGCTACAACTACAAGGCCCCATCACATTCACACCAAACCAAACTAGCATGATTTTTCGCTTTTCTTCACAAATCACAATACAAGGAATGAACACAATATTCAGAACATTGCCATTCTTTTATACTTTCTAATTTTACCCTCGCCTCTATTAGGGGACTTTGTCTTGGAATGGAAGAGGGGAAAAATCAACGTGGCCAAATACAATTAACCTTAAAAACTTGACTAGAATTAGCCAACATTTTTATTTTTTAGAATACTTCATTTAATAATGTCTCGGAATGTAATTGCCTAATTGGGCCAAGGGCGGCAACCGTAGTTCTTAAGACCTGCTTAGCTATATTTTACTTGGAAGTGCACCAAACACATGGAAACGTTGTGACTTCCATGTCCACACAAATAAAACGTGCTTTTTATGCTCTCAATTCACACGTGTTGCCTCATACGTAGCTAAATGGGCCACACTCCCATTTGTTATTATTTCCATAACTACGCAAAATCCTTGTCATACGCAGAAAGAAGAAAAGAAGAAGGAAGAAAAGAGGACCACGTGAGTTGCGTGTGATCAAAGCCTCTTGATCATTTGTATATATTACAAAAAAAATGTTGATGATTAACCATTATACCTTGCAAGCCACGCCATTGATTCATATTTGATCTTAGAAGTCTAATTAGAAAGCGTTACACTAGCCCAACCAACTGAAGCAATCTGAATGAAATGAGGTGAAACAGTTAGTGGGTAACTGTAGAGAATTTATGTGGTTAGCTAAGCTTTAGTTAATTAAGTGTAGACTCCCAACCCAACCCAACCTCCCACTCCCACCTGCTTAATTTCTCTCATTTGTTTCTTTTGGAATCAGTTACAACGTCTATTACATTATCACTTTTTGAATAGTACCTCTTTGCTTTTCTTTTAGCTCCCCTTAGCTTCTATCTCACACCACCAAACTCCTCTCTTTATATAACTTTCTTAATTCTACTTAATTAGTGTTGATAATAAACTAGAGTAGGGGTATGTTTAGCATGTTAATATATTAATGGTATCTTTCAATGTACGGTCATTTAGATGAGAGTTTTAACGTTTATTTTACGCCTAAGATTGGACACCTATGTTTCCAAACTACGAAAGCTAACACACGTAATGATAGATTTCGTTAAGTTAAAGAGTGTTAATGTCAAACAACACCCAACTTAAATAAATGATTTTGGATTGTTTCTTGAAAAGACACTTTTGGACCATGATTGAT
Source organism: Cercis canadensis (assembly GCA_003255065.1). Classification (NCBI taxonomy): domain Eukaryota; kingdom Viridiplantae; phylum Streptophyta; class Magnoliopsida; order Fabales; family Fabaceae; genus Cercis; species Cercis canadensis. The sequence goes on along the minus strand of QAOA01006686.1, from coordinate 175,317 downwards.
TAGTAAAGCAAGATCAGATTCACAATCATCCAATCATCTCGAGTGGCATATAATATATAGTCGAAACAAACACAAAAAAAAAAAAATAGCATGTATTTGAGGGTACTTCATGCTTGTGCACTTGTGTTTAGTGTCAATGTCTAATATGATCATGATTGCTTCACTTAGGGGATAACAATCTTGGTTGTTAAATGGATGAATAATCTAATCCATAGTGCGAGTTTCTAGAAGTGGGCATGGAGTAAATGATCGTATTTGGTACTTTAGGGTGGAATTTGCCGACTCCTTGCAACGAAACTTGACAAAGTTTCCACCAACTTCTTCGATTCAAGTACGTGGCCAGCTTATGATGACATAAATGGTGTAAATTACAATTTTAACTCTTGTATACCTTTCTATTAAATTGACCAATACAAAATTTTCAAGTACTTTCCCCTTTTCTATATTTTTCCACTGCACTTCTGGAAAGGTGCAAAATATCTATTTCCCACACCCAAAATTGGTACATCACTTTTGAAAGCCATTCTATATTTTAGCAATCAGAGGATGAGAAAGGGTTGTGAAGCTTCATCAATAAAGTCAATGTCAACAAAGGACTACGTGATAACTTGGAGGAATATGTAATAAGAAAATGGAAATGTGAAATAATTTAATGGTATAAGAGAGGGAAAATTAAGAATTGTTCTGATTTGGGTACTAGCTGCACCAATTGACTTGTACTTGTCCTCAACCAATAGACTAGAATTGAATTTGGGGAAGATGTTATTATGTTCACATTATGCATTTATAATATTGAAGAGTCTTATGATAGAACTGAAAATGATACTAAAGTTGAACCGTTCTGGGTGGTTGAACCCACCCCCATACTCACCTTGCTCTTAAAACCCAAAATTATGTTCAAAGTTGAGCTAACTCATACAAAATAAGGAATCCCGATTTGATTGTCCATCTAATCTAACCTCATCCAAATTCCAAACTCTAACTTGTATCCCTATACCTCTCCCTCTCCCTCTCCCTCCACTTGTACATTCTACACTTCCTAGACTTCAGTCTTGAAACCTGCCCACGTGCCACTTACCAAGCCATTGCCGACTAGGCACCATGATGCCTTCAAAGCCACCCAAATTTTGACACGTTGTGGACTTCCGTTGAAGTAATTGTCAACTCTAGAGAGAGAGAGCGGCAACCAAATAACCAACCAATTAAACGAACCTTTTTTAAAACCTTCCCTCAAAGTGTCTCTTATTATATAAAGGCAGCAAACTAGCACATAGCAATAACGAAATCAAACTCAGCAGCACTAAACAGAGCCTTTTTGTTTTACAACATGGACTGGACTAGAGGCCACATTATTGGCCATGGCTCATCAGCCACCGTCTCCCTCGCCGCCACTTGCCACTCCGCCGACGTCTTCGCCGTCAAGTCAGCGGAGCTATCCCAGTCAGAGTTGTTACGGAGAGAGGAGAAAATTCTATCTTCTTTATGCTCTCCTCACATAGTCAGCTACAAAGGGTTTGATATTAGCAGGGAGAACAACAAGGTCTTGTACAATCTTTTCATGGAGTATATGCCACTTGGCACGCTTATTCAATCAGTTCACCGGCACGGTGGCCAGCTGGAGGAGTCGGCGATCGCGTGCTATACACGGCAAGTTTTGCAGGGACTAGAGTATTTACATTCAATTGGGTTGGTACATTGTGACATTAAGGGTACCAATATCTTGATTAGTGAAGATGGTGCCAAAATTGCTGACTTCGGATGTGCTAAGCGGGTCAAGGATGCGGCGGCGGAGCAAATTAGCGGCACCCCCATGTTTATGGCGCCGGAGGTGGCGCGTGGGGAAGAGCAGGGGTGTCCTTGTGATATTTGGGCACTTGGGTGCACCGTAATTGAAATGGCTACCGGGGTTTCACCTTGGCCTAATGTGGCAGACCCTGTTTCAGTTCTTTACCGAATTGCATATTCCGGTGAAACGCCAGAGATTCCAGGTTTTCTATCAGAACAAGCAAAGGATTTCTTGGGCAATTGTTTAAAGAGGAATCCCAAAGATAGGTGGACGGCTACTCAATTGCTTAAGCATCCATTTCTCGAGGAATTCAATTCTAGTGGTGCTAAGGAAATTCAAGAATCTAATTCAACTTCATCACCAACAAGTATTCTTGAGCAAGGCTTTTGGAATTGTTTAGAGGAATCGCAAAGTTTTGGTAATTTGAGTCATGCAAGTTTTGAAAATTCCCCTGCTGATAGAATCAGACGGCTAGCAGTGTATGCAGGGGAACCCAGTTGGAGATGGGATGAGGATTGGATCATAACTAGAGGGAATGAAGCAGAGGCTGCACTTGAAGCTGGTGCCATTTCTGGGTCAGAGATACCTTCAACTTCAACCAGTGACGGTGTGCAAGAGTTAGAGAAAAGCAACGTCAAAACAATTAGTGCTAGTGGGTGTTTTAGTTATTTTTGTGATGATTATAAAAGTAGGGAAATTAGTGTTGTGATTAGTAGTTTCAATTTTGAGAGAAGCTTTGATCAGTTGCTACACCCTTCAGAATCAAATTTTTTATAATAATTCCATTATTCAAAATTATGTTTCTGTGTCATTAATTTTAGAATTACAGAACAAATTCTCATATGAAAGAGAAAGAATTAGAACTTTAGGTTAAAAGTTTGTAGTTGTTGTTCTTGGGCTTTTTTGGACCTCAGGCCTAACTCTATTTATGTTTGGTAGGTATGTTGGGGTTAAATGCCTTGATCCCTTGCAAAATAGAATACCTTTTCATCGGTGGAAAAGGCAAATTCACATAAAACAAAAGCCAGAGAACAAGGTGGTCAGGTCCCAGGTGGTTACCTCAATTATAAAGCCTCAACCTCTCTTCTCTTCTTTAATTGTATTGGTTGATTCCTGAGAACCAAAGGGAACAAGATGGCCAAGTTTAGTGCAATGTCTCTCACTTTCTTCTGTTGGTGGCTGTGCTTGTCTTTTCCCTTTGTGAGGACTCTATTTATCTGTCTATGGTAGGTCTAGCATTGAAATTCCAAAACCCATTTAGCCAGAAGGTAAATCTACCCATGAAATTCTTCTCTCCTGCACCAAACTCGTATAAAAAAACAGGTCCCAGTCTTTAAGGCAAGGCGAATATGCAGCAAATATTACTTTTTTTTTTTTTCTTTTTCTTTTGTGGGTTATAATATATTAGGTTGATTCTTTATGGTTGAAAAAGTTGAGGTCGCAAAATTTGGTAAACCCCCGCTAGATTGTGCTAATTAAAACTTAAAAGTGCCTAACCTGGTCAACCCAAAGATAAATCGAAGTTTTAATCTTCTATGGTTACGGAACAGATGCAGTAGTTGAGCCTCTGCAGTCTGGAAAAGAAACGTGGTCAATGAAGGCATTGGCACCTTCCAAAATTCCCTTAATAGTTTATTACAAATTTGGACTCAGTGTTTTGAAGTCTATCCGTGAACTTTCCAAAAGCTTGTATCATTACATTATTGTGATGTCCTCCTTGTTAGGAAGCATCTATGCTACTTGGGTGTATTAAGTAGTCAGAACTATTGGGTTTGCTCTTTTAAGCACATCCACACAAGTTAGCTTATGCTTGTTTTAAAATTCCCTTTAGTGCTTCTCACATACTCAAATATATCAATATGAATGAGTGATCAAATCAGCTTTAGAATGAATACAAGTCTAGGTGCTTTGATAATGCATAATAGAAAGGCTATATTCAATATAAAAAGTAAAAGAAGAAGGGAGAATTTTGAACCACATGGAGAGAGGGAGGAGCACAGAGTAGAATCTACTTTCAAGTCCGTAATGACATTAAACTGGGCCTTGTTTAAGGCCTGAGGCCCATTATGCAGTTACTAAAGGCTCATGAAGAGGAAAAAAAAAAAAAAGACTACAAACAAGACAAAGGTGAGGTGCCCGTCGGGTAATAGCAACTCTAGTTGATTTTTCTTTTTGGCATGCACGGCAGTGATGGTTGATTCAGATAGGAAATGCAGCGCAAAAAGAAGAAACTACACGAATCTATTTCAGATTTTTCTCTTCAGTTAGTAGAATTTACATTATAGCTAGATAATCCAAATTTTCTTATGCCTAATTACAATTTTTTTTGTTTTTGTTTTTGTTTATAGGAGATCTACAATTACAAAATTTGAGCTTCAGTTCAATAACTAATGTTGATCATGTTCCGGCACAATTGCTTTTGTGAGGTAGATCATGGTTGCGAGCCGGTAACGACAACATGTTACTGTTGAGAGCAGTGACAATCATTAAGACCAAAGACACCAAAACTGAGAGTGTTGATAACACTAACATGATGGCATGAGCAGTCACACCCTTGACCTCTTGTGCGTACTTTGCTGAAGCCAATGCCAAAGCCGTTAGAGGGAAAGAATAAGCCCACCATGCCACATTGAACTTCCTCATAGCCTTCCTGAATAGCATTGGCCTTGAAACCTATTTGTCCCAAAATATAAAGGGCCAAAAAAAAAGTTAGAAAAGCAAATCTTATAATCTTGTATATACCTAACTTTCGTAAGTTTCCTGATATGAATTTCTGGTTATGGTCATCCAATTCCAAAGTGGTAACTAACAGAGAGAGTTTGTCAACTAGAGGGGACCAGCTTTCAAAATTGACTAGATTTTGTACTTCAAATTCATGGAATGTAAACAAGTTGACAACCTGAGTTTGCAACAATTTTTGTCTTTCTAGTTTGAGATTGACTAAATATGCAGAATGTTGGTGCATTTAAGGTCAATATCTCTAGCTCTGTCAACCAAAACTTTATTATATTTAATTTTCTTGTATTTGATCTTAGAGCAAGAAAATTACCAGGGACATGAAGAGGAAGAGCGAGAGGAAGAAGAGCATTTTGGAGGCGTTATCAAACTTGCCAGAAATGGAGTCCCAAGCCAAGCTTGCTATGCTGGGAGCTGCAATGAACAAGAAGAAAACTGGACGAAGCATTGCAGGGAGGCTATTGTCCCCTGGCAATCTCTGATATAGTGTCACAAACAGCACCAAGTAATGTGCAATTCCAAGTGAAAACATGCACACTGCGCTCTCTTTCCAACCCATTTGTGCAGCTGCTTGCGCACCCACCAAGTTCCCAATCACAGATAACTGGCTTGTTGGATTAGCCACCGTTGACAAAAATCTCTTCCCTTTTGTGAACCACTGACCATAGATCTTCACGTCAAGTGCCACCACCGGAACTACGAACACCCACCAAAGTATTTGGTAGTAAAGTGTGGATGGGGTAAAAAATGGTGATGATTCTAGCTATAGAAGCCATGAAATCCATGGAGCAAAGAGGTAATTTACTCCCACATGGTTCAAGAACTCATTCTTAACCATTTCAAAGTGGAACAAACATCTTAGAACATATATAAGAGAGAGTGTGACTAGTGTGAATAAGGCCAGTGACCATAAAAGAGTGAAAGCCATAGAGGGTATCAATGAAAATACACGTCTTAGAGCATGTGCATCTTGGATTGGTTCTATTAGGATCTTCCATAACAGGGCTTGGCTGGAGAGAGACAGAGTAATCCTGAAGTACCCTGCATGGAATTTTGTTAAGATAGGAGATAAAGAATATTGGAAATGGATTGAAGACTTGCAATTAGAATCTTGAGTTTTGGTGATTGGCACATCGATTGCTAGTACTGTATGGGTTGTGATTGTTGCTCATTTTCACCCATTTGCGCCATTATTTGATAGAATTTCAGGTGCAGTTTCTGGGAATAGGCTCAGGTATTTGTTGTTAGTTTTCATACGTAGAAGGTTTTGAGAGAAGAAGAAGAGCTGAAGTAAAATGCTTAGTTAGATTTTCATTCACATTTTCACATCATATAACAAATGCTTTACAAAAGTAGACCACAAGGTAAGGTCTACCATACCTTAACTCCTCAAAATAAGCATAAACATAAAAATTCACCTAACCTCACCAACCACAGTTGATGTTATCAAAATAAACAAAATACTAGGCTATTAGAGTATCTAGAAAAATCTTGCTTCAACACTCCTCCACAAGATTTTTTTTGGAGACTCCTAGTCTTTCCCTTAATTCTTGCACTTTGCTTCTAGGCAATCCTTTAGTAAGAATATCTGCAAGTTGTTCATTTGAGCTGCAGTGGACTAGTTCAACTTCACCATCTCTTTCAGCTTGTCTTATCGCATGCACTTTCACATTTATATGTTTTGTTTTACCATGGTGACTAGGATTCTTAGCCATAGCTACAGCTGACTTGTTATCACACCATATAACAGTTGGTTTGTCTTGAGTCTGGCCTAAATCCTTAAGAACTTTCCTCAACCATATTGCTTGATTTGAGGCAGCAGCTGCTGAAACATATTCTGTCTCTGCACTTGATTGTGCAACACAATCTTGCTTCTTTGAGCTCCATGAAAAACATCTTGAACCAAGAGAGAATAAATAACCTGAAGTGCTCTTCATGTCATCCACACTTCCAGCCCAATCATTATCACAATAGCCTTGAAGATCTCCCTTATCAGCTGTTGTATAGAAAATGCCATGATTCACAGTCCCTTTAATGTATCTCAAGACTCTTTTAGCAGCTCCAAAATGTTTTTGAGTTGGTGCTTGCATAAACCTTGACAGTAAGCTTGTTGGAAACATCAAATCTGGCCTTGTTACTGTTAAATAAAGTAAACTCCCAATCAGACTTCTATAAGCTGAAGCATCAGCTAATTCTGAACCATCATTCTTTGACAATTTATTGTTGACAACCAGTGGTGTATCTACTGGTTTGCACTGTTCCATATGAAATTTTTTCAGTAGATCTCTTGCATATTTTTCTTGAGAAACAAAGATACCATTCTCTAATTGATTTAACTCCATTCCCAAGAAATAATTCATTTCTCCCAAATCTGTCATCTCAAACTCTTGCTGCATATCAGCTTTAAACTTCATTATTGCTTCATGATCATTTCCTGTTACAAGTAAGTCATCTACATATAAGGAGATAATCACAACACCACCATTCTCCAAAGCTTTTACATACAAGACAGCTTCATTTGGACTCCTCTGAAAACCAGCACCCATCAAGTAATCATCCATTCTACTATACCAAGCTCTAGGAGCCTGTTTTAAGCCATATAAGGCTTTATGCAGCTTGAGTATTTTCCCTTCAACTATAAAACCTTGTGGCTGATCCACATACACCTCTTCTTCAAGAACTCCATTCAAGAAGGCTGACTTGACATCCAAATGGAAAATCTTCCATTTGTTTTGAGCTGCCAAGGCTAACAACAATCTGATTGTGTCATGTCTTGCTACAGGTGCAAAAGTATCATGAAAATCAACTCCAGCCACTTGAGAATAACCCTTTGCTACGAGCCTTGCTTTATGCTTGTTCACTATGCCATCAGGATTTAACTTGAGCTTGTAAACCCATTTCAGCCCAATGATAGACTTGTTTGATGGTCTATCCACAAGCTCCCAAGTTCTGTTCTTCTCAATAGCTTGAATTTCTTCTTGCATTGCTTTTCTCCACACAGCATGATTAGAGGCTTCTTCATAAGTTGATGGTTCAACTACTACAAAATTACATCTCTCATAAACTTCTGCTAATGACTTTGTCTTCAAAACTGGACTGTCTGTAGTATTTTCAACAGTAACATCTTGGACAGGTTCAGCTTGTGTGTGAGTTGCTTCACTGTTCGGTTTGGAGAAGCCTTCATCCCTTATCACCTTTTCATTCTTCCAGTCCCAATGAGCACCTTCATCAACAATGACATCTTTACTCACCATTAATTGTTGTGTTTCCAAATTATAAATTCTATAACCCTTTGATTTTTCTGCATAACCCAAGAAGACTCCCAATTCACTCTTCTTATCAAACTTGGTTCTTTTAACAGCAGGTACATGAGCATAACAGATGGAACCAAACACTTTTAAATGCTTTGCAGTAGGTTTAGCTCTTGACCATGCTTCAATAGGTGTTAAACCATGCACAGACTTAGTTGGTAGTCTGTTTAGAAGATAAATAGCCGTGTATACAGCTTCTGCCCAGAACATCTGAGGCAATTCCTTCTCCAACAGCAAACATCTAGCCATTTCTACCACAGTCCTGTTCTTCCTTTCACATACACCATTTTGTTGTGGTGTATATGGGACTGTTAGCTGCTGGTTGATACCATCACCTTCAGCTGAAGTATACTTTTTCCCATTGTCTGATCTCAACTGCTTGATCTTGCAACCAGATTGTACTTCCACCATTCTCTTGAACATCTTAAAAATCTGTGAAACTTGAGACTTGCTTTTAATAAAGTAAACCCATGTCATTCTTGTCAAGTCATCAATAAAAAGAATGAAATATTTATTCTGCCCAACTGACAGATTTTTCATAGGACCACAAATATCTGTGTGAACAAATTCAAGTTTCTCCTTTGCTCTCCATTCAGCTTCATTTGGAAATGATTCCCTATGTTGTTTTCCAAATTGACAAACCTTGCATACTGAGTTTAACTCACTAACAGCTGGTAAATCTCTAGTTAAATACTCTGAATGCATGAGTTTCAATGATCCTAAATTAACATGCCCAAACCTATTGTGCCAAAGTTGTGTCTCATCTACTTTAGCAAAATTGGCTTGGTTTAATACAACATTCAAATTTAGAGGAAAGGTTTTTTCTACCATTTTCACCATTGCAATCTCAACTCCTTTTTCATCAAACACTTTACAACATTCATCCTTAAACAGCAAAGAATATCCATGATTCACCATTTGAGTAACACTAAGTAGATTCTGAGCAAGACATGGAATATATAACACATCATGAATATACCTGACACCTTTTTTTGTTTGTACAGCAACTGATCCTTTCCCTTCAGCTTCAACTATCTCTCCATTACCAAGCTTGATTTTTGTTCTCACTGAGCTGTCCAGCTGATCAAAGAGTTCCAAATACCTAGCCATGTGATTTGTACAACCACTGTCAATGAACCAAGTGTGCATGTTTGATTCATGAGAGGACTAACTAGCCATGAAGATAACATCCTTTGGAGGTTCTTGATCATCAACAAAATTTGCTTGGTGAGCTGGTTGTTGTTGTTTGGGTTGTTGTGCTTGCTTGGCCCTACAATACTTCTCAATATGCCCAAGCTTTTGACAAAATCTGCACTGTATAGGTGGCTTTCCCTTAAAGAAACAATCCTTTTCTTCATGGTTAGTTCTTTGACAAACTTCACATGGAGGAAATTTTCCTCTTGCATTTGAATTCTGCCCTTGACGATTTTTCTTGTTTTTCCAGCCCTTTTCACCACTTCCTCTCTTAAAATCTCTGACTGGTTGCTTCCTCTTTTCTTTAGCTTGAAATGCACCTTCTATGGCTTCCTCCTCCTTTCTCATATTGCTTTTCTGCTCATGAGCTTGTAGTTTGCTGATGAGTTCAGAGATTGACAGCCTTTTCAAGTCACAAGACTCTTCTATAGCTGAAACCTTAGCTTCAAATCTTGCAGGAAGACTTATGAGTATCTTGTCCACCACTTTGTCATCTTCAAATGTTTCTCCTGTAAGCCTTATCTTGTTGACAGCTTCTATCAACTTGCCTGCATAGTCTTTTACAGTTTCTGACTCCTTCATCTTGAGCATTTCAAACTCTCTTTTGAGAGTGAGCAGCTTGACTGCCTTAACTCTGTCACTTCCTTCAAACTCTTCCTTCAATTTATCCCATGCCTCCTTAGGTGAACTACAAGTCATAATCCTGCTGAAAATGCTGTCTGAAACTGCAGCATAAATACATGATAAAGCCTTTGGCTTTTTAGCTTTCTCCTCCTCAAATATTTTAATTTGAGCCATAGTAGGATTAGCTCTTAATGGCTCTAGTTCTCTCTCTGTTGCAACAACCTCCCATAAATTTTGAGCTTCCAAATATGCCTTCATCTTAATAGCCCAAAACTGGTAGTTTTCTCCATTAAATGTTGGTGGTCCCTGAGTATAGCTTCCTGTAGCCATCTGCTATTAACTCCTTCCTTTGTAAACCAAACCAGCTTAGCTCCTTCCCCTTTTGTAAGCTTGGTTGATCCTCACAGGTCCTTTAAGAAAACAGCTCTGATACCATGTTAGTTTTCATACGTAAAAGGTTTTGAGAGGAGAAGAAGAGCTGAAGTAAAATGCTTAGTTAGATTTTCATTCACATTTTCACATCATATAACAAATGCTTTACAAAAGTAGACCACAAGGTAAGGTCTACCATACCTTAACTCCTCAAAATAAGCATAAACATAGAAATTCACCTAACCTCACCAACCACAGTTGATGTTATCAAAATAAACAAAATACTAGGCTATTAGAGTATCTAGAAAAATCTTGCTTCAACATTTGTAGATCGAGATAGCTAGCTTCTTATGTAGGTGAAGGTGAGTGAAAGGGAACAAAGAGAAGACGCGCCGGGCTTGTTTTGGATTCAGGTGTTGAAGAAAATGTTAATTTAAAAGAGAGGTTGTACTTTAAAATAATTAAAAAGGGATTAATGGCGGCTGACTCGGTTGCCATTTTTGGACTCTCTCTGTTTCTTACTCTTTACAGCTAGACTATTAGGTACCTGGACGCATTTTGATTAATTTTAGTTAATTAATTCTAATTTCCATCTAAGCTGCCTTCTAATATTTACAAACCATGTTTTGTCTTATCGGGCATTAAAGATTTGAATGATCATGAAGCAGTTAAAAAGATCTCATGCTACCACCTTAATGCAAGTTGATTCCCTTTAAAGATTTTCTTGAAAATGGGTAAGTGTCACTGAGAAGTGCCTATCTAAAGTAATGGAAGTTTCTTGGTCACTTTCTATATAATGCAGGCTGGTTACAGATTGGAAAAGGCTCTACTTGTTTAGGTATGTGAGGGCCAACCTTCTGGTTTGTGATTGCTTCTTAGAAGCATCATTTATTAGACAATGGACAACTCTCACATTACAGAGAAATGGGAGAGGAAACGAAATAATTGAAGCCGCGTAAGATTAAGTAATCAAAATCAATGTCTCAAAATACTGTGCAGACCAGCCAGCCAGAAAAAGGGAAAAAGAGAAGGAAGCATGCCATTACACAGGTTTTGAGCTTCATGAACTAGCTAGGGACTTGGAAGGTATATCTTTCTGTGGATTACGTGTGGTTGACAAGGGAGATGAAGTGTGGCTATGAGTGTATTGGGCCATTGATAATAACAACATTAATTGATTAAGCTAATATAGTGACAATCAAAGCAACTTCCAATAATGTCTTCTCCACGTTACGTCTACATCCTTTTCTTGTGTAAAGTTGATGAAGCATATATAAAAATGCTTTCAAGGAGGAAATGTTAAAACTCAAAAGTTACCACTCAGCAATGGCAAGAAAAAGTTGCAAAGTGCAAGATGTGGAATCCACTTCATCGTTATTCTTATAGCGTCTATGTATAACATGTACTGCTCCCAATTTTAGTAAGTTAGTAAATAAGGCAAGGTAGTTCACTAAGCTATTGGGTTCTAGATCACGGTTGTACTGACCAAGAGAGTTGTCTTTGTTATGTTAGCTTTTTTGCGGCGGAACAAGCCGTCGCTAAAACTATCCCAAAAATTTTGCTAATGAACATTGAACAGACGGAATTATTCCGTCTCTAATTAGCAACCGAACCAAATCGCGTCTACAAAATTTTGCTGCGCCACTCCTTATACGGTTTCTGGTTGAAGTTTCAGCATCGGATTTTGCCGTCGCTAATTCTGATTTTTCTTCTAGTGAAGCAAGTATGCACACATTTTGATTTTCTCTTAATTCACTTCCTCAGTTCAACTAAAAGTAGTCGTCCACGTCAAAATGAGAATTCATAAGACAGTGTCACTCATAATTACAGAAAATTAACCTAAAAACCATGCGCTAATACATTCCAAAGTGAGGCCAATCCTGTGGTTCACAATGACTTGTATTCTATTGTTGGGATACAAAGGCATGAAAAAGAATTCACCATCTTATAGTTATGGTCCCACTTGATGAATGCTAAAGTAAAATTTGCCTGCCTTTTTAGTCTTAGAGCATCACTATTTCTCTTGTCATAATCATAATGAACCTATACATTAAAAAAATACCAGATGAATAAGATATGAACTCAGAAAAAGAAAGTTCAAATATTGAAGGCATTTATGCCCATCTTTCATATATTCATTAACCCAAACGGTTAACATCATAGTTATATGACTAGTTCCATTTTTTATTTTCTCATGGTGGGAGCAAAGTAATAGTGAAGCGGATGATTGAGTAAGAAGTTGCTGCATCATAATACATAGTCTCGAATGCTGCAAAGCCCCTTGCAAACCTGAACCTCCCTGTTCCAGAAACCACCGAGACCTCTCTGTAATTCTCACGTTGACGGCTAGTGCCTTGGATCTCAAGGGTGCTACCACTGTATTGCGAGTTGATGAACACAATTGAGAACAGCACATAAACATTGGAGCCATCTAAAGCAGAGGCTGCAAGCAGGCCTTGAGCCCTGCCAACTTGGGTGGAGTTCCTATTAGGGGACAGGGTCACAGGATCATCAACCACAAACAGGGTTCCAAATGTGTTATATGACCAATCCTTTCCAGGGATGCCGGTTATCGGAGCAACGGTGGCGTTAGGTCCTGATGCCACATCTTGAAGGAAGAACACCAAGGTTGTTTGTTGAGCCCTTCTACAATTGGCTTGACAAATGAGAATGGCAACTATTACCAATAATAAAGACATGAACTTGGTTGGTGCTGAAAATGAAGGTGCCATTAGTGGGTAAATTACCAATGTTTGAGAGCACTAGAAACTGCAAAATTATGAACATGGTTTGCAAAAATGCCTGCAATTTATGGCAGTGAAGGGAAACGGATATGACGGTTAAAGGTTTACAGCATGAAATTTTAAATTATCTGTCAAGCGTTAAAGTATCTTTGTTTTTGTGCTAGTATATCATGTATAATGTGAGTAAGAGCAATACCATGAGCAAATTAGTGACAAAATGTAAATACAATTGTAAATTGCCAAAATTGCTTAGCTGCAACTAAGATGCTAAAGCCCCCACATATAAGAAGAAAAATAAAAAAGAAAGGGAAAGGGAAAGGGAAAAGTAGAGAACAATAAGGGGAGTCTAAAAGGTGGCTTCCAGCTTGCATTTGAAGGCGGAGTTAGATAGCACCATAAGCAACGACACACCTTCTATGTGCCTGAGCATAACATTTCAGATTGTTGTATTTGATTTCTTTCAAAATGAGTGGAGGGCAAGCAAAGTCATACTAAGATATGCTTCACAATAAAAAAAAGACAAAAACAAAAACAAAGGAAACAAAAAGACACCACCGAAAACACTTAATAGAAACTTTGATATGCTTACACAGTAGGGCTATTATTTATAAATAGATTAATACATTTGCCTATCGGAGTTGAGCTAAATGCTGCATGCTAATAAGGACCCAGAAGTAGCACCTAGAAAAGAAAGAGCAGACAATTCAATTTGAAAGAAACTTGACCAGATACTACACATCTTACCTCGGTTCCGCCTCCGATAACAATTTATCAACTATTGAGAAGACATTGATTTGGTTTTTTTCACTTGTCTATTCACCACTATCAACAATTACAGTAATCCGAGACCAGATTACCTTTACATTAACTTTATATCTTTGCCTTAACTATAGCCACTTTACCCAAAATCCGGGGAGCTTGAAGCATCTCTCTATTCTTTACACAATTAACATATTAAACTATAGCCTCCTCATTCTCTCTTTTCTTATCACAAACGTTTGACACCCGCACAGAGATAGCTGAATCCAAGGGGAAAAATCCTTGAACCATCACATGCTCTTTTTGTTATCAAGATGCGATGAGCTTTGGTCAAGCGCCTCCAACTGACTCCGAAGATTTTGATTGTCTTCAAGCAGGCGATCGTATTCCATAAGGAACCCTTCGGATTGCTTTTTAAGAGCCTCTACTTCAGCTTCCACAGCCTTAGCCTTGCTTCCTTTCACCTCGCATTCAGATTCCAATTTCTTAACTTTGGCCCTCAATGTGGCAACTTCTTCTGTCAATGCTTTATGCTCCTCTGCACTGCCATTTTTACCCTCCTCAAAACTTCGACTTTGCTTCTTTGCAGCCTCCATGGTCTTCCTGAGTAACTGAAGCTCTCTTATGTAATGATGCAATCTATCAATCATCAATGAGAGGAACAGCATAAAACCTGCAGATGACTTGTGTGAAAAATCATATTCAACAAACAATATACATATAAGAAAGAAAAAAAGAGCCAATTAACAACACTCTTGATCCAGGACAACATTCAAACAATAATGAACTATTATGGATAAACGCAGTGGCCTCCAACTTCTAAAAGGTGTATAGCTGTGGGATGGTTAAATGTGCAACTTCAGCTTGTTCACTACTAAAAAAATGAAAACTCACATTTTAAGTGATAGATAAAAACAGTCAGCACAACTCTCAATTGGAACTGAACACTGAAGAGAGCAAAGTTCTAGACCATAAAAATTAATAAACCACCAACACTATATTCAAACCTTAACCCCCACCCCTTCAGAGAGAGAGAGACAACGAAGTAGAAGAAGAAAAAAAATGACCATAAATCTGGAAGCAGATTGGAACCTTAAGAAAGAACAAAGACAGAAATGGCAGGATGAGTTACAATTGCAATGTGAAAAAAAACAATTGCATAAAGAAATATAACAAATAAATGGAAAGGAATTCAATTATCTCTGAAGTCAATCTATAGGAGTTTACCACAACTACCCTAAAAGGAATAACTCTCAAAAACGAAGTTTCAATCAACCAGCCCTATATCAAAAAGCTCACGTCTAAATAGTTACCAACCATCCACTTTTACTCATTATAAGCTGGACTACTAAACCATAGCAAGATACTAATGAACATCGAAGCTTAATAATCTACAACCCAGAAAGCAATCACTTTAGATCTGCATTGCAAAAGAGATATTCAAACACTCATTAGTATTTTTTATTTGTTGTTCTTTCTGTCTTACGAGAATCTTATACCATTTTCCTTGTGTATCTTTTCCAGTTTCTGTTTCTTAACGGCTCAACAATCGAATAAACAAACAGTGCAATACATTGAGAAGGTTTATATGCAAAAATATAAAACATCCACTGCATCGTAATAAGAGATCAATGTAGTTTATGCTAAGGGATTTGATGTTATATCAGATACAGAGGAGGTGAGGCCCATGTGGAGGTAACGAACATACCAAAACAGCCAAATATTGAAGGGAAACTCAGATTTAGCTTGCAATGTAATAGGTTGCATTTTACCAACTACCGGAGAGGTTGGAAAACAATATTGACTAGGGATGCATATCAACTCTCTGAGCTCATGTTTGCCATTTACGGCATATAGCACTTTTTGGATAAAAATTAGTGCATTGGAAGTTAGCACAATCCGAAAAGTTACTAGAGCAACAAATCTTAGCTAATAACTGTTATATATTTCTAGTAATCTGTCCTCCCAGGAATATTCCATTTTTATCCCAAATCAACAAAAACTACAGTCAAAACGTCAAAGTACGTTGGACTTAGCTCCAATTTCTTAGCAAACAAGCAAAGGATTTAATTAAACGGGAGCAACAGCCCCATTAGATAAAAGAGAAGGAAGAGGGAGAAGGGAAATAGGTCAAGGTAAAAGCTTTAATCCCAAATGTTTGTGGAAATTTCATGATATCAGTCAACGATTAAAGAAAGAAAAAAGAAAATTACCCAAGAGAGACGCTTCCAGCATATGCCTGGACATAAGAACTTGATCAGTCGGGTTCATTATACCGGCCTCAATGGTACGTTGCTGGATTTTGACCATACTATAAAGGCTGGAAGCAAACACTACGAGTAGCGTTGCAGCGATAGTGGAGAAGACCACGGGGCCCCTACCTCGCTTGACTCGATCCAAGGTGATGATGACCAGCTTCCTCAATGGCGTCTTGAAAAGAAGGGTTAGAATGAGAGCCATTTCGCCAAATATCGCAGTGTATAGTAGCTGCAACATCTTCTGCTATATGCAAAAAGAAACCCTAGATCGCTAACAACTCCGGCGAGAGTGAAGAACAGAAGAAGAAGAGACGAAGCTAGGAATGGCTGTTTGATTTAAATCACCGCGAAGCTGAGTGTTGATGGTTGGGTTTTCCCGTGGGAGCTGTACGTAATGTCAGTGCTGGCCCAATGAAAACCCACCACGTTGATATTAAGTAAATGAAGGTAGAGGCTCGTCATTTTCGTCTGGATGGTCATTCAAAACGTGTCTACTTCCTCCTCACCAGTGCAAGTCATCGGTCTCGTTTTCTAGAAGCAATTGGACTTGAAAATTGATATGCCTCTTTATTAGGCTTTTCTACCAAAATATTTTTCCAAGTAGAAAAAACTCGGGGGGGGGGGGGGGGGGNGGGTGACATATTTATGTGGCATTAAATTGTTTGATATTCAAAGAAGTGGAATTATCTAATCTAGGCCATAAAAAAAATTAAGTTAAACTCGCGTATTTTATAGGCTTAATTGTAATTTTGGTCCCTTATTTTAAGCACTTGAACGTTTTGGTCCTCATTCTTTAAAAATGAACTATTGAATCCTCNTATTTATGTGGCATTAAATTGTTTGATATTCAAAGAAGTGGAATTATCTAATCTAGGCCATAAAAAAAATTAAGTTAAACTCGCGTATTTTATAGGCTTAATTGTAATTTTGGTCCCTTATTTTAAGCACTTGAACATTTTGGTCCTCATTCTTTAAAAATGAACTATTGAATCCTCTATATTTATAAAATGTACAAATTTAGTCCATTTATCTTTAAGTCAAAATTCTTAAGTTTATTTCAAGGTGTAAAGTTCTCTTATTCATAATCTCACCGTTCAGATTGAAGAGCTACGTATTGTGAATCTTCTCATTAAATTTCAGCTCGATCTAACGGTGAATAAGCCTAAATTTTTGGTTAGATGAAAATTTATGATTTTGATATTTTGTGCTGAGTTTCACCGTTAGATCGAGCTCAAATTTAGTGAAGAGGTTCACAAGATGTAGCCCTTCAATCTGAACGGTGGGATTATGAATCAGAGAACTTTACACCTTAAAATAAACCTAAGAATTTTGACTTAAAGATAAATGGACTAAACTTATACATTTTATGAATATAGAGTAGAGTTGGGTTCATGGGTTCAGCCCGGTGGGCCAACCCGTTGGGGCCCAAAAAAATGATGGGCTGGGTTCTTAAAATACTGGCCCGTTTAAAATTGGGCCAATTTGGCCCGGCCCGATAAGGCTCGTGGCCCGATCGGGTTTCAACAGGGTTGGCCCAATTGGCCCGAATTTTTTTTTTTCATCTTTCAATCAACCCCAAATCCCCAATTCTGAAAAGTTAAAACTGAAATCCCTAAATTTCATCTATTATTCTCACACTCTCTAGTTGTCCATTTCTCTCCAAATTTCTTACACACTCTCCGATCTCCGTCTCCCTCTCCTCAATCCTCATTACCGCCGCCGGCTACCGCATCTCCTTCTCCATATTTTTCCCTTTGCTGTGCGTGTACCTGTAATTGTAACTTTGTAAGTCTTTGTTCTTTTTCTTTCTCTCTCTCTCTATGAGGTTGTCTGTCATATATTGGAGTGTTCTCTCTCTTGCTCTCTCTTTGTCTGCTAATCTGCCATATTGGAGCTCATTTACAGTTATAGTTAAGCTAGTTGAGCTTGCATAGGTGTTTGATGATAGGGGTGTACTGTCATAGTTGCAATTGTTGATTATTCTATGGAAAAGTCTTACACATTTTAGATCTGATTTCTTAATGCTCTTGAACAGATAAAATCTTGTTTGTGACTTATGAGATTCTTGTTTTAATCAAACAATTATTTGAGCCTGGTTGTTAGTTGTTACTCTCATGTTTTGATTTAGTTTGAAACCTCAAATTGGGTTGCTTTGCTGTGTGCCAGCGCTGAGCGCTACGTTTCTGGCGCTGAGCGCTCAGCGCTGAGCGTGGCCCAATCGAGCTTCTGTGTTGTTGTGCCAGTGCTGGGTGCCAGGTATGCCGAGCTGAACATTTGGGTTGATCTGGTGCCAGCGCTGGGCGCCAGGTATGCCGAGATGAATTTTGGGTTGATGTGGTGCCAGCGCTGGGCGCCAGGCATGCCGAAAATGAAAAATTTTCTCCAGAAATGATAAAATGCTGTTTTGACCCCTGAAACAATGAAATTTGGCTAAAATCACGCTACGCGCCAGGCAATTGTCTCGCATTTTGCTCAGAAGACCGTTTCCATATAAAAAAGTGGGGGTTTTTTTTTTGTCAAAAACGAACATGGTTAACTTTTCTAGTCAAATTTGGATGCTCCCTTTATGCCATGAATTCCAAATCCTTTTGTATTACATCACATTTTGTTTGCAATTTTGTTAGGGGCTTTTATTTATATTTTTCTTTAAATTTTTTGCAGTATGACTTCCTCTAGTGTTGGAAAGAATTGTGGTATTAGTTGTGATGTTGATGATGATTGTGAATTTGTGCAAATTCCTAGTATTGTGAGTAATACAAATACTAGTCAGAATGTTGAACCACAATCCAAAAAGACTAGATCATTAACCTCTGATGTATGGAACTATTTTGTTAAAATTGATATGGGTAAAGATGACAAAGAAAAGTGTAAATGCAAAGCTTGTGGGAAAGAATACACTTGTGCAAGTAAATCAGGAACTTCTCATTTATGTCGTCATGTTCCTAAATGTCATATGATTCCTAAATTTTATGATGTTTGGGAGATGTTAATTGATTCTGAAGAGAAGTTGAAGAGAATAAAATTTGACTCTAATGTGAATTGTGAGTTATTGTCTGAATTGATTATTGCACATGATATTCCATTTAGTATTGTTGAGTGGAGGGTGTTTAGGAAATATCAAAAGTTTTTGAATGAAGATTGTAAGTTTATTTCTAAAAAAACTGCTAAACTTGATGTGCTGAAAAAATATGAAGTGGAGAAAGAAAAATTGAAACAACAATTAGCCCAAATTCCTGGTAGAGTGTGCTTGACTTCTGATGTTTTGGACTGCATGCACCAACCATGGTTATATATCTTTAACTGCTCATTATGTTGATGAGAAATGAAAGCTGAATAGTAAGATTTTAGCATTTTCTCACATGCAACCTCCACATACTGGGCATGATTTATCATTGAAGGTGCTTAAATGTTTAAAGGATTGGGGAATAGAGANAATTCCTGGTAGAGTGTGCTTGACTTCTGATGTTTTGGACTGCATGCACCAACCATGGTTATATATCTTTAACTGCTCATTATGTTGATGAGAAATGAAAGCTGCTCACATGCAACCTCCACATACTGGGCATGATTTATCATTGAAGGTGCTTAAATGTTTAAAGGATTGGGGAATAGAGAGAAATTTTTTTTCCATTACTTTGGATAATGTTTCTTCAAATAACAATATGCAAAACATCTTGAAAGAACACCTATGTTTGTCAAATAGTCTGCTACTTAATGGAGAGTTTTTTCATATTAGATGTTCTGCTCATATCTTGAACCTCATTGTTCAAGATGGTTTGAAAGTTGCTAGTGATGCATTACACAAAATTAGACAAAGTGTGCATTATGTTAGGGCATCAGAAAGTAGGATGAAACTATTTTTTCAGTGTGTTGAACAAGTTGGCGGGATTGATACATCAATTGGTTTGAGACCGGATGTTGTTACTAGATAGAACTCCACTTATATAATGCTTGAGAGTGCAATCAAGTATCGTCGTGCATTTCATAGTTTGAGTTTAGTTGATAAGAATTATAAGTGGTGTCCATCAAATGAAGAGTGGAATAGAGGGGCTTCAATGTGTGAATTCTTGAAGCCATTTTATACAATTACCAACTTGATATCTGGGTCATCTTATCCTACATCTAATTTGTATTTTGGAGAAATTTGGAGGATAGAGCTTCTTTTGACATCCAACTTGATGAATGAAGATTTGTTGATTCAAAGCATGACTCATAGAATGAAAGATAAATTTGACAAGTATTGGAAGGAATATAGTGTGGTTCTTGCATTTGGGGCTTATTCTAGACTTGATCCATATTATTATGAAGAAAAAGTTGAAAAGGTTAAGAAGGATTTGTATCGAATGTTTGAAGAGTATGTCAATAAGGGTGCAACAACTTCAAAGAATTCTTTCAATGTAAGTCAACCACCACCAAGCATTATTGGAGGAGGAAAAGGAAAAGAGAAATTGCCTACACTATATTATAATATAAGTTTGCTATTGAATTTTTTTTAAACACTTTCATTGTTTACATTTTGATTACACAATATTATTATGTAACTATGTAAGTTAAATATTAATTTCATCATTTGATAAGATTTTGAAGAATTTGATTGCCAACAAACTAACAATGCCGGAAAATCTCAACTTGATATTTATTTGGAAGAGCCAAGGATCACAATCACAGGAAGTTTTGATGTTTTAGCTTATTGGAGAGACAGAAGTAATAGATTTAGTGATCTTGCAATGATGACTTGTGATATTTTGAGCATTCCAATAACTTCCGTAGCATCGGAATCCGCTTTTAGTATTGGCTCTCGTGTGTTGAACAAATATAGAAGTTCTATGCTTGACGAAACATTGCAAGCTCTTCTATGCACACGTAATTGGCTACTTGGTTTTGTAGATGATGATGATGATTCAACTGACATTGATGATTTATGTCTCTCTAGAGAGGAGTCAAATGTTATTATTGAGGGCAATGATGAGGAAGAAGAAGATTAAAGACTTTCATAATTTGAATAGTTTTTTTAAACTTGTTATTTGGTTGTTATTTTGTTGATTTGATACTTTGATTTGCCAACTTTATTTTGTTGAGTTTGTATTTTGATTAAGTATGTTAATATTTGATGTTTCATAATTAATATGTTCTCATATTCTCTCAAAAATAAACATGGCAAAAAAAAGTTAAAAAATAAATTTTGGCCCGTTATGGCCCGTAGCCTAAAGTGGGCTGGGCTGGTAAAATGCTGACCCGATTAAAACCGGGTCATTTTGGCCCAGCCCGTTAAAGCCCGCGGCCCGATGTAACCCGACCCTAATGGACTGGGCTGGCCCGTTAGTCAGCTCTAATATAAAGAGACTCAATAGTTCATTTTTAAAAAAGGGAAACCAAAACGTTCAAGTGATTAAAATAAAAGGACCAAAATTACAATTAAGCCTATTTTATATCTCAGGAGGATATAACATAGGAATACCCAATCATTCAAATAGTTTCAGCCCAACAGCAGCATTTAAGATATATGAAATGTATTTGATAAGAAATTATTTGAAATGATTGGTAAATCTTAGAAATATGAGACGTAAATAGCTATCGAGACTACATCAAAGATACGACCCTTATCATTACATTAATCAACTAAAAAGATATTATGAGAAATAAAAGACGAAGCTTCATGAATCTGGAACAAAGTTTCCAAATATCTTCATATATCTGACATGAACTTATCTCTTCAAGTTCTCTCAAAAAATACAATTGGTATTCCACCCAATCGAACAGGTGGGATTAAATCAGAGACCCAACCCACTGGCATTCCATAGACCATTGGCAGGGTTCATGTGCAGAGCGAAACAAAATGGGGGCCAGGTACATATTTACAACTAACGCATTTGCTGTGTGCCATAGATATCGAAAAGCTACATGGCATAAACAGATATCTTTCAAAACAAAATAGTTATGCAAAATAATCTAGATAACAGGAAGCAGCAAGTACTTTGGCTATTACAACTGCAGTCCTGCTTAGGTTACAAATAGAAATCTCAAGTCTTCCTCTGTCAATTTCCCCAGAGCCTCAGAAGATCCGCCAACAGTCCTATTAAGACAAGGGACACAAAAGTAAGTGTCCAGATGGTAAAAACACGCATCACCTTTCGAGCCTACTTACACATTAAACTTACCCTTCAAACACAAGTTCCTTCTTCTCTTGCAGCTTCAAAATCCTCTCCTCTATTGTGTTCTCAATGACAAACCTCACAATTCTGTACATGAAAACAACGTCATACCTCCACAAATTCCATTCCTTAGTCAACTTAAAGTGCCAGAGTGCAAGAATCATCACCTGATTGGTTTATATTGCCCTATTCGGTGAATCCTGTCTTGAGCCTGACGCTCCACAGCTGGGTTCCACCAAGGGTCCATAAGAAAAACCTGATGCATGCCAACAAATTAATAAGAGTGGAAAACCTAACAGAGGATACCAATAAGACAGTCATAACCATCAACTGCATACCAATTAAAAAATAAGCTATTTTCATAGCCAAGCAGCTCCTATGAAAAGGAGCTCAACAAAAGTAATCATACACTATCTCAACATACAAACTAATTCAAAAAATGGAAGTCATACCTTCACTTAAATGAAAAGCAACGTGTCAAACATATTTCCAGGTATTTAACAACTTACTACTTTAAATTCAACTCATCAGGATACCAAAAAATTAAGTAGAATAACATGCAAAGGAAGATTACTTACGTGTGATGCTAACGTCAAATTGAGAGCGATGCCACCAGCCTTCAAGCTCATGAGAAAAATTCTGCAGTCTGGATCATCAGTGAATCTCTTAATGGCAGCATCCCTGGCAGCTAATGTCATGCTTCCATTTAATTGAACGCAAGATACACCAGACTGTAATTAGATCATTAGGTTATCATCCTGATAAATTTTACATGCATTAATGGAACAGGAAAAGACAAGTAAATTTACCTTGTGGAGGGAGTAGTTTATGAGATCCAAGAATGAAGTGAACTGGCTAAAAACAATCCCTTTTGCAGAACCATCCCTTTCAACCATAAATCTAATTTCTTCTCTCTACAAACATTTCAACTCGCTCAGGCACAAGAGAATAATAAGAGAGATAAAAGTGGATGCTTAAAACAGAAACAACTAACACCTGCAAGGAACTACAATTGTATAAAATCCAATACATTAAAAACTTAACAAATCTTGTAGACCAAATTGCATCTTGGTCCTTATCTTCAAAGGGACGGCCATATAAGGCATCACAGGACTCATATCCTTCCCCTAAAACTACTTGAATATAATCATTGGTTCAACTGACAAAAAGATTTTCTTCTAACTAGTGTGCTACTTAGGAATTTCCCAGATACACTAATCCAATTCAAAATTTTCGAATTGTCACCTCCATTCATCCATCCCAAATTTTATTAATAAAGCAATCTTTACATTCTTTAATAATATAATATGAGCCTTAAAACCACAACCACAAGACAAGCAGAAGTTAGCTGAACTACACAGATATACTTGACAGACATGAAGAAGCCCAGAAAAACATTTATGCGACTCATTCATATGATACATACCAAAGCTTCTATTTTAGTGCTTGTCTGGAAGTTCTCAAGATGAATTCTGTTTAAAATGCTTGAGGATCGGAAACCCTTAATTGTTGTTTTATTAGCCCCAGCATCATTTTTTGAAGTTAAATCAACAGTGAGTAATTTAGAGCATGAAGGGCATGATACACGACCCAAGGAAGCAGAGAAATCTATCAAGCATGCCTTGCAGAATATATGCTCACAAGAGGTAACCTGAAACAAAACAGTATTGTAAGGAAAATTAGTGGTGCACTAGATTTTGCTATGACAAAATTTGCATCAAAAGTACCAAAAGACTTCTACTGTAAAATGAAATAATGTAAATGTAAAATTTATTCTTTTTTTTTTTTGAAAAAAAAAAAAAAAGATGAACTCACCACAGGATCTTCTACTGGGTCATGACAAAGGCCACATGCTCGTTCACTATTATAACTACTAACCACACTTCCACCTCTCAATGCTGCAGCTTGAGAATATACCACAAGGTATGGGTGATCAACAGCCTTTACATTTAAGAAAGAGATATATGAGACACGGGCAGATAAGTTTTATATACTAGACGAAGAACAAGAGTAGAAATGGAAATCTGAAAAATATTTAATAAATGCTACGGGAAAACATATTTTCAAGAACCAAATATAAAGTAGCCATGAACATTTATCCAAATTTAAGAGAGGGTTGTTCTTCTATTAGAATAAATAATTCACCTGTCGCAGCCGTGTGAGGAGGTCAAATATATGAGCATAATTATTCATCAGAGTATTTGCTTCAACATACCTGTAAAGCAGAAATCATATAAATAAAGCTCTGAAAGTCCAACATTGGCTTTTCAGAAATAAAAATATTTGTACAAAACAATCAGCTGAAATTGTCCACAGGCAGATAAGCAAATGAAAATAAAATATTCTCCCCAAAATAGCAAACTAATTTGGTTACAAGAAGATTGACAAAAAGGAAGCAAAGGGGAAATAAAGTCACTGAAGTAACTTGCTGATAAAAGATGGGATCAGGAAGCAAAAGACTGATAATGTATTAAATATTATTAAATAATCAACAAACAGCTCTCTCCTTTGCCTCCATTTTCTCAAATTAGAAAAGAAACAAAATGCAACCTATTGCCCTCACCAACAAAAAAAAAAAAAAAAAAATTCTTCGAAAAAAAAAATGGGAGAAAAGGATTTGAGTCTAATAAATTTTCATATGACGGGTGATCTTGCAATATTAACATAAGAATGTGGGGAATAAATGAGACCAAACCTGTAAGCTATCATTGTAATTATATTCTTCTATTGATGCAAAAAAGCCAGTTAGGCAAGTCGTCCTTTGCAGTCAAGGAAAGATAAACCAAGATCAGTAACTGGTTTTACACTTTTACTGAAGAAGGAAACCCATCTAGCCAGAATCTAGCTAAAAGCTTCTGATGGAGTTCTGATGTAGAACAAGAGTCTAGCTTAAAATGTTTCAACCCACAAGAGCATTTTGTTCCCACAAGGCACAGTTGGGGACTACTGTTTGCTTTCCTAGACTATTTTCATGCATAACTTTGTGACTAACTACTGTATTTTGACCGTAGACACTAAATTTAGTTAATCTTGTCAATAAGAAATACCTCTTCAAAGACAACTTCTTTAAAATTTAAAAGTGCTCATTTTTATTGTATAATGAAATAAATAAAGTGACATACGTATTAAACTGTGACTGACTTTCATTGTATAATGATTCATAATAGTCTTGCTCTTTTATATCCAGACTGTCCCTCCTCAATGAAACCTGCGAAAGATAATGTTGAATAAATAACTTTAAAAAGTTTTTCAATACTCAAAATTGCAATTAGCCACATAGCAAACAAGAACTTACAATTCTAGGTGGAAGTGCAAGATCAGAAGCTCTGCCTAATTTAGTTCGCCTTAGTACTATGTTCTTCAAAACTTTGTGCTTAAGCAATATCATAGCTCTTTTTCCACTATCACCATATCCATATGATTGTATTGGTGTAGCAACATACTTATCAAGAGTAAATAATACAGAACAAATCAACATGTCAGTTGAAAAAACTTTTCTATGAAATTGCAAGGACTTCCTCTGTCTCTCTCTCACATTCACACACAGACACAACTAAACCACAAAACTTACTTTATTCCACCAACAAAAATGTCTGACAGAACTGTGGGGGCAGTTAGGACAGTCTTTAGAGGAACTGCATATCATAAACACGTAGTTAATGATTCAAGAAAAATAAATGTTTAAGAATGTAAGGTTTAAAAAAGCATGTGCATGTGTGTGCGTGCACGGACACATACATAACATTAGCATAATGAGAAAGTATTTCACAGGAAAAAAAAAAAGATTTATATGTTATGGAAACCCAACTCTTCAAAATTTGTAGCAAGAAAAGAATGGTTGAGCCATAATAAAATATTCTTTCAGTGAAAAAAGAAAAAAGCAGCTTCCTCTACTCCCCATGAAATGACACTTACTGCAAAATGGATACTACATGCTATGAAGTCTTTCCCAAAAAAATAAAATCTGGCAATACAGTTCCCCACTTAGCTAGAAAAGAAAGGGGGGGTGTAGGGTTGGAATTCAAGCCCCTAGTATTAAGTTCACATAATAGGCCAATAAATAAGAGTAGATGACTATTGCCAGCTAAACTAGAATCTATGTTGTCCATAAAAAATACTAAATTCAAGCCATACCTATGATCAAGAGTTCTACAATCACAGTCCTTGCACAAGTAATAGGAATAAGGAACTATTTGCAGGAATCGTACCTGTGTTCATGACATAGCAATAAATTACCTTAAAAATACAAACTTGCCAGATTACAGCTAAACAAAGACAGCAAACTTACTAGAGAATACAGCTCCCCAACACGGTTCTGAAGGGGAGTGCCACTTAATGCCCATCTGTACGAAGACTCCAGAGCAAGAACTGCTTTTGCAGTATTACAATGTCTAGATTTTATATAGTGTGCCTATGTTAAAAAAACCAAGTATAAAGGTCAATATAATAGAAAAAATTTAAGCTTCTACCAAGTTAAATGGCTTACAAATGATGATGCATGTTGATAATAAAATAAGAATTAAACAACATGAATATGGAAGCCATATCCCATTGTCTTCTTCCTTTTCTTTAAGAATAAGTGAGAGTCTGATATATAAAAACAAAGAATTTTTTAGCAGAATCAAACAAGAAAGAAAGAAAACTTACATTTGTTCATAAAGATAGATGGTAGGAAAGACTTCAGTAATAAAAACAATGAACATGTCTGCATCTTTTAGTCCATGAAAAACAAGTTATAGCATGCTCAAAGTAAGGACGTAGGGTATTTTGCAACATAACTTAAACATATTAACTAAGAGAGAGCATCTGTGAGTTGGAGATAACTCCATGGCATCTGTAGTTTAATTTAATATCCATCTAATGAATGTTTGTCAAACAAATAACAGACACCTTTTCTTTCACACATAGGGTAGATATGTTTAATTATTCAATTAGTTACATAGATCTTTATCTCTACATAATATTCTTTTATCTTAATTTCTAAACATTGATATTTTCCCCCACAACAAATTCATAAAATTTTCAAAGAAAGTAATTGATAAAATCTATCACCAGCATAGTATATCACAACTAACCTCATCCAAGATGATCCTCCGCCACTTTACAGCATGTAGAAGCGACTTCTCCCTATGTGTGGCATCTGAATTTTCTATTCTCAAGTCCAATTCCAGTTCTTCATCACTCCAAAGTGTCAACTTCTGCTTGTGAGCTCCCTTATCTTTCCCACTCTCATAGTCCTTGATCTTCTGTTTAGTAACTTCTGTTTTCTTTTTCTTAACTTGCTTTGATTGTTTTTCTGTTCTCTCAGCAGCAGGCCCACAAAAATATTTCCAGTGGATAGATAACTTGTTCTGGTAGAATAATTTGCCACAATATGGGCACTTATGCTTAGGAGGCATGAGATACTTCCTGTACTCAGACTCAACAATAGAGTATGTAGTTATTACAAAATCATAATTTGACAATTGTTCACCACTCTTCCCTCTCCTGGCCCCATGATAAACGAGCACCTTGGTGCTTCCTTTGGAGGTAAATCGATCAATCTCACTAACCCATTGGGTGACAGCAACCACAGGACAAACTACAAGTGTTCCTTTGATCGCAGGCAAGACTGTAGATGAACCTGGTGAAGGTGAGGGTTTATCTGGTTCACAAATCAATCTATGGATTTCACGTTGGGCAAGAACAAGGGAAATTGCTTGAATAGTCTTCCCCATTCCCATTTCATCAGCAAGGATTCCCCCTCGACTCTCAGAATTTTCCTGTTTCAAAGCCCAGGCTAACCATTCCTTTTGGTATCTTAGCAAAGGCATAGTCAGATCAGAGGATGGCTCAGCAGTTTCATTCATTACTTCATTCTGATTATCCAACTCAACACCATGCAATAAATTCCTATCAATCCACCTCTCTTGCTCATCTTCCCAGATATGATACAACAACACAGGCCGTGACTCCTCTTTTCTCTTTTTCTTTTCATTTTTCTTGTTTTTCTGTCTAACCAGATGAAGATCAACTGATTGCTGCTGAAATGTGTATCTATGGTCTTGCCCATGATTCTCCTCTCTCCCTTCCTGACTCTGTTCTCTGCTTTTTCCCTTCTTTCCGGACTGCACCTTTCTCTTTTTAGGGAAAAGCTCCTCAACATCAGATGAATCAGCAGTGTCATCGTCTCCATGAGAAACACCAATGCTAGAAGTTGGTTCTTGATTTAGGTCAAAAAGGAAGTTCCTGCAAACATTTCCATCTGTATGGAAGTTTTATTTTTCTTTTTTCAGGTATGTTGTTGCCAAGATGAAATTCACATCTAAATAAGCAGTACAAAGATTTCTAATTTATTCTAAATAAGATAGGAAAAGGCTTCTTGAAAATTTTACTCTGTTTTCTTCTCATCCAAATTCCAAACACAAAAGCTAAAATAGAATGGACATAAAACACTAGTACATAAATACTTCCTCAAGCTAAGATTTCAGATATTCAGGGATATACTTCCCTTGAAAATAGATGAAGCTTGCATCCCAAATATTGCAGCCAACCAACATACAATATCTCACAAGAAATTTTTCACTAAAATTTTAAACCAGGAAAAGCAATATACCTTCGCAATCTGAACCTGAATCCGAAGATGGCACATAAACATCTTCATCTGTACTATCGCTGCACTGGCTATTAGAATCAGCTTCCCCAGAGGCATCCCTATCCTGATGCTCGCTTCCTGTTGCTTAATTAGATATCAACATTACCAGAAATAAGGATAATAAGACCTCGGTTTAGTAAAGTAAAGCAAGTGAAAACCAAACCCCGATCTTTAGCGTCACATTTCAAGAAGTTGCTAACCGAAGATCAGACACAACTGAGTCACTAACACAAGCCCGTTTTCAACGATGAAAAGTCAAGAAAATAACCATAAGTTCCAAACGCTCACTATTCAAATTTCGCAAGAGTCCAACATTTTCCGAGTAACCAAACCGAAATGAGCAATTAAAAAATATATATAAATAAAAAATTCAGAAAGTTAAAATAATTACCATCGATTTTGGGACCAGAAATCCGTCTACGAGAACGAAGCTCCATTGAGGAAGGAAACAAGGAATTAGGGTTTCTGATTGGAGAAGCAGGGTTTCAGAGGTTGAAGAAATGACGAGGGTTTAAACAGTGAAAAGTGCGTCGCTGACAGAAGAATGTAAGTGGTGCTTGGGTTCTGTCAACGAAACGGCGGGAAGAGGCCCCTTTGTATGCAGTGGAGAAGCGCACCAAAGTACAACGTCAACTGCTTTGTGATTCTATATGCTGTATTCGGAAGCAGCGAGTGTCTACCTATATGCCACATTGGTTGTGGGCTCGCGAGTATAGCGTCATAGATCATATCCATCAACGGTCCAGATACCTCGTTATATATGCGTATACCATATGGATATGGCTTTGCTGGTTTGGCAATAGTTTCTTTGCAACGCATCGTTTTTGTCGATGATGGCTTGCCCAAGAATTCTCCGCTGACTAAAATAATATTAATCTTTTGCTTTTTCTTTTTTTACTAATATTTATTATAATCTAATCTATAAACCAAATGACTGGGTATGTAAATGTGATAGAATTTTACTGCATATATGTCATTTTACTCGTGAATAACTGAATATAAATATTTTGGTCAATTATAAAGATAAAGTACTCCACCAAATCGTTAAGCATAGACAAATTTGAAAAGAAAAAAAAAAAAAAAAGTATAGCCCAGGAGTAGATAAACTTTAGTGACTACTTACTAGAATTGGGCCCATTAATGTAACACTTTACAATAAATTTAGTTCACTAATTAATGTAGACTTTATTAAAATAAGTAGAATTTAAATTTTACTCTAAAATTACTTATCAAAATTTTGGATATTAAAATGAGGCGGGTATCCAATAGATTGGATGGTGGAATGAGTAAAAATGAAGTTTTTAAGTAATGAAAGAATGAAAAAGGATGAGACCAGACGCAAGTGACGCTGTATGCTGTATATATGTTGCATGCTGCATAGTACTAGTGAAATTAGTCCTATGAGAAGCGTATATCTAAAAGTATAGAAATTGAGTAATTTATCGATTATTATTCTCGTCTCAAATAAAAATTAGTCTCGTATCAAAAAAAATATAAAATTATCCTAAGTGCAAACAAATAAAAATACTAAAAGGAACAAAATAATGGTATTTAAGTAATTTATTACAGTTCATTTCTCATTCAAAAGTAAAGCCTATTAATAGGGAAATTACAATCTGCATTATGCAGAGTACAATAACATGAAATCTCATTATGAAAATGTTGCATAGCTAGTATCGGAACAGAAAACTCTTTATATAACCATTTCAAAAAAATATGCCAAATACTCGTTTTTAATGTTTACTCCCACCACCACTGCCAGAACCACTACCAGATCCTTGCCCGGCTCCGGCTCCGGCACCAGCTCCAACTCCAACTCCAATGCCAATACCAATTCCTATTCCGATTCCTCCACCATGACCACCGCCAGCACCTCCACCTAATCCACCACCGGGACCACCTCCTACACCCCCACCCGCACCAAAGCCCCCACCATGACCCGAACCACCACCTACTCCACCACCACCTCCCCCTCCTCCTCCAATTCCTCCACCAGCTCCACCAACACCACCCCCAGCTCCAAATCCTCCCCCGTGGCCAGAGCCTCCACCCAAACCTCCTCCTCCTCCGCCACCACCACCTCCACCTCCCCCACCAACGCCTCCTGCACCTCCGCCAACGCCACCTCCGGCTCCAAAGCCTCCTCCATGTCCTGAACCACCACCAAGTCCACCTCCACCTCCTCCGCCACCACCTCCTCCGCCTCCCCCACCAACGCCTCCTGCACCTCCACCAACGCCACCTCCGGCTCCAAAGCCTCCTCCATGTCCTGAACCACCACCAAGTCCACCTCCACCTCCACCTTCTCCACCCCCACCACCACCACCAGCTCCAATGCCTCCTGCTCCACCACCTACACCTCCTCCAGCACCAAAACCTCCACCTTGACCTGACCCACCTCCAACACCACCTCCTCCTCCCCCACCAAAGCCGCCACCGCCACCAACACCTCCTCCAGCACCACCACCAACGCCTCCTCCAGCTCCAAAGCCTCCACCGTGACCTGCTCCACCCCCTAGACCTCCGCCTCCTCCACCACCAAAGCCCCCTCCTCCTCCAACTCCACCACCAAAACCACCACGACCAAACCGGCCTCTGCAGCGTCGTCCACCTCCAAATCGACAACGATAATCTCCGAACCTGGCTTTTTCAAGCTTATCATCTCCAAGAGTGGTTGCACTCAAATGAAGAACAACGCAGAGAACAAGAACACTCACACAAACCCATTTCCGATGGAAAGTTCCCATGGCTAGCTGGCTTTCTTATGCTAAATTAGGATCTAAATGAGAAAGCCACTGTATGATTATCTGCTTGCTCATCTAGCTAAAAGACTATGCTTTATATAGGCTTCGTCCACTACCCCAATGCTCCACTAAGCACTCATTTATTGGTGCATGTTGTGAACCGTTGGGAAATTGGCGGGAACATTAAATGAGAAAATGATATAACTAAAGTCAAAGCTTGACTCCCATAGATTTTTCTCTTTTGCTATAGGGTGAACTCTTAGATTTGTTATGCATCATGCATTTGACTTTATCCTAATACAGAATTAACCGCTCAATCATACAATTAGAAGAACAAATTAGTGAGACAGAGTTCTAAGATAATTTTAAGATAGTGACGTTAAATATTTATTATAAGCTGCAATTCAAGTCTCTTTCTTTTTTTTGTTTTATCACCTATATTAACTTTTGGGCAATGTCCATGCTGGACTAGCTAAGCAATATCAAACAGAGGCTAAGTTAGTCAAATCTACCCACGCGTATATTACTCTGTTTAGTATCCTCTTGACTCCTACAGAAAAGCTTGCATTTATTTCCTCTCCTACCTTTTTATTTTTTATTTTTTTTGTGGAGAATTAAAGTCAATGTGGTTTATAGCCAAGACAACTCTGAATGGGTCTGCCTGAAAATTAATTCCATTACAAACGGTAGGGCCACTCTTACTCGTTCATTATAATACCATAGATTTTCATAAAACAGGGCTCTCTGGATCAGCCAGTAAAGAGAAGGCTTAGTATCATGTCGATTTTAGACTATAATAAATAAAAATGAAACCTTAGTCATCAACACTAAATAATTGTATGGTTATTTTAGCTGACGTTGGACCTTTACCTTCCTAATATTGCATAGACATGTATGGAAAACAGGGGTTAAAGATTAGGCTGTAAGAAGAAGGTTCAGTATCTTGTAGCTAAAAGTAAAAATGGAGGAGTCATCTGTTTCAAGTTACAGCTTCTCACACGCCTTGTCGTCAATAGAGAGAAGTGTAATACAAGTATCCAAAACGATCTCTGTGGTTGAATTGAAAACCTTATTGCAAAGCCAAGAAATTGCCCACAATCATTCCTACCCCTATAGCAACGCCTAAAAGATGATGGCACTTGCAGATGTGAACTTTGTTATAATGAACCATCAGCATTGTCTTTACCACATAATGGCTGATTTTGAGTGGAATAAGTTAAATGGTTAAGTGATTGTTAAGTCAGCCCAAAAAATAGAAATAACAGTAAGTGATCCAATATGAATTTGAAATCTTAAACAATATTTGAGATAGATGAATTCAAGAAAAGGTTTTTCCCCATATTGATCAATTACAAAACATTAACCATTAACGTAAGTGAGTAAGAAGTTGGTCTCACAAAAGTTTCAAGGAGGCTGTCCATATTTTACCAATGGGGACCATAATAGATACATATAATTTTAACCCTTACATCTCAGTATATTGTCAAATTTTCAGTTGACTGAAAATGCTCTAAAACATATTCAAAAGAACAAACTGCACTCGCATTAATAATTAAAATAATCGTCTCATCATTCTCATAGTACATTAAGATTGCCTTATCTATTTGATCGAGTAAAGAACTTGGCTTTTTGGGAAAAAGATGCTAAAAAAATGTTTACACAAAAAATGAATATCAAGTTCTAACGTAAGAGAAATCCAATGAGGAGATTTTGGACTTGACAGTTGACAAGAAGGGCCATGATAGAAGAGTAATGGTGCACAAGAGCAAGAGCAAAATTGGCTTGAGTTAAGCCTTCAATAGAACTCGCCACTAGATACCATCAATGGCCAACTGCACGACCACAACGCCGAGCATTACTTGGGATTGGATACTCATCTCTCCATGAATTTGCAGGGGAATACACACGAAGATAAAATTGCTGGCCTAAGTACTGACGAGCCCAATTCTCTGACCTCACATTCCACATTCCCACATTGTCCAAAGGCATGTACACTGCAGTCCATGAATTGGGATACACCTGTGTATCAAAACCAAGACAAATCAAGCATACTTTTAGTCACACTGTCAAATGAGAATTGCAAACTTAGTCAATTTGCCAGCATATCATGTACCTGAACAGTGCAACGAGAAATGGTGTCTCTCAAATTGTAATTTAATCTGCTTGCAGCTGACCATTGCCCTCCATCCATTCTTTACATCACAAATTAATAGATATCATTAGAAAGTTAGATTATTATTACTATGAAAGTTTCAGTTGAGTTGAAACATATCTAAATGTTAAGAAGTGGAAAATTGAGAGGGTAACTTACCCCACAACAAAGAAGTTGTGGCCGTCAATGTGATATGATTGCAGAGTGTCTTCAGGATTCTCAAACACAAGCTCAGCGTAGCCTCGGAAATCGGCAGCCATGACAGAAGTCTGGAGGTATCCACCACTACCAGTAGGGTTGTCTGGGATACTTGAAAGGCTGAAAACGCCTGGGATCTTAAAGTAATCAGCGAGTTTAAGAGGTGTATCAGCAGGGATGAAGGACACACTGTTGACAGCATATCTCTGCTTGCCATTGATAATTGGAGCAGAATTTTGAAGTCTAATAGTACGGGTTGTGTTTATCAAACCATAATGGTAAGATCCTTGTGGATTAGGTCTGGGTCCACTCGCTGTTAGATTCCGTCTGGTTTGATTTATGACATGTCATAGTAAGTATCAGAGTGTTTCATAGAAAATACTCAAGAAATCACAGGACAAACATTCTTTCTGGCAGCTCAATAACATAATCACATTGTTTTATTTTACTACTGTTCTACACTTGTACTCTACATTTGTAGTTATCAATACCTGATAGATCGTGCTTGTTCAAGGGACCAATCAATTTGAGTTGTTGGGCCACCAGGGGGAGAGCCAGAAACAGTTGCTGCTGAGTTACTGTAATGAAGGATGGAGGTTGCAGTGAGAACTTGGGAGGTGAATCGCGTTGAGACAACAATGTGGTAGTCTTGTGGTGGTTGATCAGCGGTAACCAATACGGAGTAAGTCTGCCCCAGATGAATGTCAAGGGAGCTGTAAGTGTTTTGGAGACTGTGGGTTCCTTCCACCTCAACTAGCACCATCTTATGCCCTTCGATTCTGAAATTGATGGAGGTTGTGAGCCCCACATTAGATATCCGTAATCTGTATGTCTTGCCTACAAAACAACCAAAACAAAATAATTAACACCTACTACATGTGCATATAAATCAAGTTTTGGTTTTTAGATTTCTAAAAACTGCTTAGTACTAAAATACTATACCTTGATCAACTGTGAATGTGTAAGCATTGGAACCACGACCATTGATGATAAGCCCATCAGGGAAAGGAAGGTCACTTCCACTGTCTAAAATGGCCCTCAAATCCTGCAAGAATGAAAATAAAGTATTTGATGGTTAAGGAAATATTCATCAAACACTGCAGACTCTTGTTCAGTTAAGCAACTTACAGTGTGATTTCTCTTGTACCAGTCCCCTGCCAATATGGTGAAATCTCCTGCTGGAGGAGGAAAAGGTACAGGAATCACGGAGCGGCTGGCAATTTTAAAGCCACCATAGCCCCCTGCAGCTTTGTGAAATGCAAGGGAAGGAAAGTAGAAGTAGCTACCAATTTGATCTTTTACTTGAAGAACATAAGTGAAGTTCTGTCCTGGTGGGATTGGACAATTGGTACCATATACTCCATCTTGCCATGAGTTCCTCCTCTGCTGCACTCCATTCCTATAAACAATGATACCATATTACTATTACTAGTACTGTGAATCTCAGGCGTATGAATTCTAGTTTGTATCTACCTAGCTTTGAAATTATATTCATAATTATTACTTCAATCAGCTACAAATACCTTAGCTACAATTCATCCATCCCAAGATCTATTGAATCAGAGTATCATCAAACCTTCCCAAGCAGGAAATCAAACAAAGTTTAGAGCTTTAGGCATTTTGTTGATGCGGGTGCCTAGATCTACTGTAATGGGTCGCATGTAATATACTCTAGAGCAAATAGTTAACTATGAAACCATTTCGGCAGTCTGTCAAAGCGACATCGTTTGCAATTTAAGTAATAAACCGTCTTCCTGAAGAACTGCCATTAACATAATTCCTACATGCCGTGGCACTGCGGGAAGAAAATGGGCTCTCAAAAGAGAGTCAAGAAACAGAATAATGTAGGCACATGTTTCTCAACCTTTTCTGCAGCTGTTACTTAACAGTAGACCAAACAAGTTCTTTTTTTTTTTGGGGGGGTTAACCACTTTAAAATTATAAAGTTATGAAGGAGACAAGGACTAACCAAGAGATGAGGAAAGGTTCATCCAAGCTATTGAAAACATTGATAATCAAGTTATCGTTGGTCACGGACTCGATCTGCGGTCCTGGGAATTGCCCGTTTATCAATATCCCCTGCCATTTCATAGTTCATAAACCATATAATCACTTCTTTTATGAAACAAGATGATGAAGACCAAGTGAGAATCATATGAAAAATGTACCTGTTGTTTAACTCCAAGAGGGTAGATATCTCCATAAGTAACATTCCAATTGTAGAACCTGTAAGGGTCTTCCCCGCTAGCGCAGGCCACCAGCAATACTATGAACAAGATAGAACCTAATCTCCTACACTCACCCATGTCTCCAATTTTTCTGTATCAGCTTCCCCCAGTAACCCAGATGTGATATTGGGGAAAAAATGCCACTATGTTGCAAGGAATGTAAGAAAAGAAACCAAGTTCTGTACTTTTACTTTCACATTACAGGCTCCCACCCTCTTTTTCTTTGTTCAAAGCGTTCACTCTTCCTTTTCCTTTTCTTGCTTTTGATTTGGAGCTTTCTTCACCCCGAGTAGATAATGTCGGTGGCGGAGAGAGAAAAAGACAGAGAATGAGATGATTTTTCAACAGAGTAATGGATCAGTCTCACTCGTTTTTTGAGTTTGCGGCCAAAGGTGAAGGGTGTCAATGAGCTGTAATAGTTTCACTGTATCTTAAAAAGAGCGTCGTCAGCACTGCAGAGGCAGAGCACTTTCAAAACGCGTCTCCAGGATTCGGTGAGGTTATTGAGATACAAATTTTCCAGAAAAAATACGCGTGACCTATTAATCATTGATGGTTTCTACCAAATCCAAGGATAAACTTTATTTTCCTTTTTATATTAGGAGCTGCTATATTGTTATGATGGAGAAAGTGAGGACCTTAACCTGATTTACCTGCAGTGATATACAAGATTATCATGAACATGTATCTAATCCTGGAACAGTATACTAGTTGATATTCTCTTTGTTTACTTGCTTGCTGTTCTTTGACTTGAAATAAAATGGTATTAAATTCAGTAATAAGTGGAGTAAGAAAAGTGAGGTCCTCTGCATTCATAGCGGGTAACAAATATCTCTGACGCACGCTACCAGATATTTTAGTTGTAAACATTTATTCAATGGATCACCCAATCTCTTCTTCCTGTTCCTCACATGCACCATTTTTATTAAATTATTTTTATTGATAACTAAAGCAAATAAAGAAACAAACCACCGACATCTCTCTTTACCGTTTAGTTAATTAGTTTGCGAGAAAATCTAGCTTATCGACCATTCACACCTTCATTCTTTTATTACTCCGCATTTAGCTGCAGCCCAAAGGTACACATATTTGTCTTGACATATAACAAAATAGAAATATGATAATACTTATGTTTCTTTCAGTAAAATTGGAATCACTATAATAAGATTGTTTAGCAAAAAGAATCATCAATAAATCATTAATTATTATAAATACACATAATACAATTTATTTAAAATATCCAAAAATGTGTAAATTCCTCCAAATCATAAAGCTGATCTTTTTATTTTCAATTTCTTGGTTTGAATATATATATACCTAACTAAAAAATTTAGCTTACTTTTTTTTGGTGTTTTGGTTACAATTTTGAATTTAAACACATAACACATAAGTCTTAAAAATAATTTTAGTACCACTTAATTATAAGCCAAAATGAAATGAGGAGAAGCAATTCAATAGGTAAGCAGTTTAGCAATGGATTCGCTAGCTCTTAGAGAAGACAGAGCAGGGAATTTCTTATTAAGAAGAAGTGCTATTAAGGCAGAAGCTATTAGAGCAGTTAAGAAAGGAAGAGTGAGTTACAGAGGTATTAGATTCGATAAGCACAATTAGATTCTAAATGATCATATAGAAGAATGGAGATTTAAAATTAGAATCTCAATGAGAGATTCCTATGTTAGTTGTGGTGTGTGTGGACTCTATAATTTATCCAAGGTTTAAAAAAAATCACTAATCATTAATTAAACAAAGTGAATTAAAAANAAAAAAAAAAAAAAAAAAAAAATAGTATATGAGGCGACAAGGTCACAACATGACACCCACGTACATATATGGGCCAAGTTTTGTAGGGGGTTTTATTAAATCTTGGTCCTCACTTTAAAATTGAGCTGGTTTAAGGTTGGGGTCCAAGCTGGGCTAATAATATTGATGTACAAGTCTGCTCCCATTTATTGGACCCACGGGCTAG
Source organism: Cercis canadensis (assembly GCA_003255065.1). Classification (NCBI taxonomy): domain Eukaryota; kingdom Viridiplantae; phylum Streptophyta; class Magnoliopsida; order Fabales; family Fabaceae; genus Cercis; species Cercis canadensis. Next base: position 137,459 of record QAOA01006686.1, on the reverse strand, counting down.
TCTTGGACTCCAATCTTAAACCAGCTCAAATTTTAATTGAGGTCCAAGATTTAACAAAGCCCTGAAAGCTGAAGTCCATATATGCACGTGGGCTGTGAAAGAAAAAAACAAAAGACTCCGTTGTTGCTTTCTCATCTTTGTTTAATTAATAGAATTTTTTTTAAAAATATTTTTAGTATTGATGTAGTATGTTATATTATATAAAAATAATTAATATGTAAATAATATGTTTATAAGTTAATTATTTTTAAGTTTATTTAAAAAATAAAATAAAATATATTTATATTTAATAAAATATAAAAATTATATATATTCGTTAATATAATATGATATACTCATGTGATATTATAAAATTATTATTAATTAATTAATATTTTGGTGAAACAACCTCTGTATAATTATTCCAATTTTACTGAAAGATTTTTTTTTCGAAAAAGAAGATATGCTTGTAAATACTAAATATTGTCGCTGTTGAAACTTGAATCGCAACCATATATAAATCTAATTTCGGTTAACAGTTACTAAATTTGGGTTTTGCCGGTAAAAGAGGAAATATTGTCCCAACACCCAAGTATCGTCATTAATTTGAATCTGACTTTTTCTTTTCCCCTGAATGAATCTGGATACGATCACGGAACAATTCACAGAACAAGATATTGGACACACTAAACTATTGTGAGTTTTGCTGTATTTTCTTATAATATTTGGTCACAATATTCGTCCTTCCCAAAAATATATACTAAAATCCATTAGAGAAAAATGTTGCACATATTAAATCGCTTGACGTTTCTTTAGAAGATACAACAACTACATGGCATGTAGTAGGTATCACATGTTAATTAGAGAAAAACTCTTTTTTAGTCTTTGAAAAATGCAATAATTGACAAATTCGTCCTCCAAAAAATTTTGGTGACAAATTGGTCATTGAATTATTATTATGTCTGACAAATTAGTCCTCCGATACTTTAATGAGAAAAGTTCTGGACCCTGCAGACCACTTTCCTAAATTTCTTTCACTGATCTTGCCTAGCTATGTTTAAATCCTCTTTTTCTCATTTCAAGTTTCCTTTTCTTTTTACTGATCTTGCCTACCAGATGATTAATTTGTCAGCGGAATAATAATTCAATGACCAATTTGTCACTGAAAATTTTTGAAAGACGAATTTGTCAATGGTTACATTTTTCAAGGACTAAAAAAGAATTTTATTCTTTTAATTATTAGCTAAACTTAGTATGTAGACAATGTGAACTATAATACACTATGTGATATATCTTAAAGAGAATGGCAAGTGACGGATTTGGTAAACTCTACCATCTGACAATTTTTTTGTAATTTTAAATTAATTTTTTAAAATTATAATAATAAAATAAATAAATTATTAAAATATAATATTTCAGTCAAAGTTTCTCATGTACCAGCAATAGCATTGTGGACAAAATCAAATGTTTATTTCCCATGAGTGTATTTTATATTGTGAAAAACTGAAAATAGGTTGCTGCAATGAACCAATTAAAAGCTCGAAGACTAGAAAATCAAACCACGGGAATGTATTTTTTTTCTCCGAAATCCGAATGGTCAAAATACCAACACGGTGCCTTTTTCTTTTCCCAAAGGAATAATATTATAAAAGTACGTGAATTCCTACGAAAGCAACCATTATTAATTATTATCGCCCACGTTACAAAAAAAGCAGCATATAAATATAGATTAAGTGATATTAAAATTGTTTTTAAAATTTTTGAATAACTAAATTTAAAAATATATATATAAATTAGGTTGGCAAGCAAAGGCGTTAAAGTTAGGTTAAGATACCTACTAGTCCACAACGTGGCTTATTTATTTCCCATCTGTGATGCAGTATATTCGCATACTATTGGTACCCCACAAAAACAAACGATAAATTAATTGGAATCTTTGATATTTTGTTGATTTGTTAATCTGGCGATGGAAGTTTGAGTTCTTCAATTGGATTATTCTCTCTCTCTCTCTCTCTCTCTCTACTTCTCAGCAATTAACACAGAGAGAGAAGGAGGACAAACCCAGCAAAGAGTCCTACAAGAAAGAGGATGGGGTTGATAAAGGCAGCCATGGGGGATGCAATTTTGACATCAATCTGGGTTTTCTGCGCTGCAACTCTCAGGATTTTCACTGCAAAAATAGCTGTTTTTCTTGGTCTTCAACCCGCATCACTTGCAGGCCTCTTTATCACTATCAATCTTGCTACCATACTTGTGTACACTATTAGCTTGATTGGGAAGGTCCTGGGTGGTGCTACCTTCAACCCCTCAACCACTGTTTCCTTCTATACCGCAGGGCTCAGGCCTGATGCATCGCTTGCTTCCATGGCTGTTGGATTCCCTGCTCAGGCAGCAGGTGGGGCTCTTGGTGCCTTGGCAATTCTGCAAGTGATGCCAACCCAGTACAAGCACATGCTAAAGGGACCATCTTTGAAGGTGGATTTGCATACCGGAGCTATAGCAGAGGGGACGTTGACTTTTGTTCTTAACTTGGCCATTCTTTTTGTTATGCTCAGGGGTCCTAAAAACCCATTTCTCAAGGTGTATTTGCTTGCTTTGGCAACAGTGGCATTGGTTATTCCAGGCTCTGGGTACACAGGACCTTCCATGAACCCAGCCAATGCCTTTGGATGGGCATATATATATAACAAGCACAACACTTGGGAGCAATTTTATGTTTATTGGATATGTCCTTTCATAGGGGCAATTTTAGCTGCTTGGGTCTACCGGTTTCTGTTTATGGCACCAGTCAAGCAGAAGAAAACTTGAAGGTGCACTACACAATTTAGATAAGCTTTTACTTGGTAGTGTTCACTAATTCTGTTCTTTCCTTTTCTACTCTGTTGCTTTGAGGTACCCTTGGAAATTTCAGCTCATACAACTATATGAGCTATCATTATTATGGTTGACAAACAATGTTGATCAAACGCTGCTTAAAAAATAAATTAAACTATTGACTGAAAGATAATCACTGTAGAGCAATTCAAGGGTTGCATTTGAGCTTCCTTTGATGAATCCTCTGGTTCACCCTGATTGAGAATGAATACTGCAAACATGGACTTGAACTTAAGCTAGTTCACTCCAGTAACATGTATCTAGTAGGATATTACACACTGAAAATTATCCATGTAAAACACTCGTATAATATTTGGAAGAGTCCCAAGGGGAAAATAAGAATTATAGTCTTGGTTATGTAATTAGGCTTTTAAAATTCTTTTCATGGGTTGGAACATGAAAGAACATAATGATACTAATCATACCATATCAGCGACCATCCAAACCATCCTTAAAGTGCCCAGTAGCTATTGCTGGCTTGCTTTTTGTGTTGGGAGAATTTGTTTTTGTCCAAGCCTCCCAGGTGTAGTATGGTAAAGAAATGCTCAACAGGATATATATCAGATCATACATGACCTACAGAATTGGGTTCCGAGAGATTCCATTGGCGCCTACACATTAGGGTCCATCCCCAGCTAGTGTTGAGGCAGTGCCAGATTGCAAATTTTGCTTTGGGGGTTGAATTAGAGTTTGATGAAGAAAAAAGTTAGAAACAAGCAAACATTGCGAGTATTTCAAACTAATGCCGCTGCAATTTTCTGTCATCTATATCTATCCCAGAATCAAATTCAGTGCGAAAAGGTAAGATTTCACATAATTAAAAAGATGATTAAGACCCAGGAAATGTGAAGTTCAGCAAACTTTATCACCATATCTGGATTATTACACTCACAGTACAAGCATATAAACTTAAAATTATAAAAATCTGCTGCAGACAGCAATGAGAAGGAAAAAGTTCATCAGTACTTCTACTACATGGATAGGATGCAAAAACTCTCAAACTAATTAATCAAGTTTACTGTCTTTAGCAACTGACTGAAACGCACAAATTTTGAAGTTGTCAAGGGGAACTCTCCTCACCAACCGAACAGGAACTTAGAATCTCAATGAAGAAGATCTGTAGAAAGCATCTGCAAATCAGTTCAAATTTGTGACGCTACTCCTGTACAAGAGGGTGGCATTGCTTTGATTGTGACTATTATCATTGAAGAACTTCACCAGAAGTCATCAATGAAATCTCTCTCCTCATGGTAGCACTCAATGGATCTGCATCATATCTCGGAAATACTGGTGTTGGCGTGTGGAAGCTCCCAAGTTCTGGGCTGTTTGTATCTTGTAGTTATCAACTATGAACATCCCCAACATGAGCCGACTACAACACATCAGCTTCACAGATTGTGTAGCATAAAATATTACCAGAGCCTGTGTATATAGTAGAGAATACAAAATGAGATTAGATTCAAAATTAAAGCTCATAACAATTGCTGCACTTTAACAAGTTGTTTACCTGGCAGAGGCTGAACAAAGATGCATACAGCAGCAAGAAATATTCCACAGTATTCATACTCAGAGAAACCAACTGCCAATAGATGATTGCACTGTATGCATCTCCATATTTATGACCATGAACAATAGGCCTCACTTGCTCCTCATCCCTGAGAGCCGCCCACTGACACTGTTTCTCCCTCTCAGGCTGCCAGAGAAGGATCTGTCTAGCGCATGGAGTGGATCCAGTAGAAACACATTCATGAGCAGGAAAACTGCACAAGGCCTCATTCATGGCTTGCAGGGAGTGCCACTGCCAGTAGTCCGATGTCTCCGGTCTATCCTCGTATCCAACGTTGTCCCTTTTTTCTAGGATATCGATAACACCATCCATCTCTTCATATGTGACACGGAGAATCTCCGTGGCTATTGAAAGGTTACTCCCACAGCTGAATCTCAATAACAAAGTGTTTCTCTAGAGTAGAGTGGTCTGTTTCTGAGTTTGGTCTTCGGCTGCTGAGGCAAAAGACCAACCACAGTGGCAGTTTCTGATCAGAGTTGCATCCTCATCTCCACTGCACAATCCCAGATGAACAATCTCTCTCTAAATAATTGAGAAACGGCATTAGCACCAGTTTCCCTGAATTGTTTTCTGAAGCACTACAAGTTTATGACAAGACAACCATTTTGGCTTTACGAAGCAACATCAACTTTCCATATATAGTATAAAATTTCCATTTCATGGTAGGCCTCACAATTTTCAACTATTTTATCATTGCGTCCTTGTTACTTGTTAGTTCTCACGGGTCAATATAAAATACCAATAATAATAGAGCTTACATGTCATAGTCAAGGCCAATTGCATAAGGAGATCCACAAATGATATATTATACAGTTGGCAACAAGTAATGGGAGGGGGCTTTCCATCAATCAAAATTAAGGGCTTCTTATGCTGTTTTCTATATTTTAATTTCTTTATATTTGGGTAAGTATACAACTTAGTTTACAGTATGTTATTTTATTGGCTAATTTATGATAATTAATCCATCTTTAAGACTATATATATATATGAAAACAACATCAGTCAATGCCCTTTCCGAATGTCCAAAAATAAATGCCCTTTCCGTACAACAAAATCCAAGACCTACCAATGAAGCATGCATCTTTCTGATGTTTTTGGTTGTTGATCTTCTTCGGAGTACAACTCATCGAAGACGTGAGGGTGAGACTTCCTCTTGGCTTATCTGCTTTAGTTTATTTCATTAATTCCAACGAAGAGAGATCTAGTTTATTATTTCTTTTGAATATAAAAAGTTTTTCATTTTACAAATAATAGAAGATGCAGAGAGATGAAAGCAGAGAAAAGAGCTGAGAAAAGGCCAATTTAATATACTCTTTAATCCAATTGTTTAAATTTGGCATATGAAGGAGAATATCCATAAAGAAACCAGCATAAAATGACAAAATTACCAGAAAGTAACAGCTATTATGTTCTCTCTTGACTCTTGTCTATGATGGGTTATGTCAAAAATCTCTAGTAGTATTGCACTTCGACCATATATATAAATCCAGAAAAGGTAGCCAATGTTGCCGTCAAAGACGTTGATCTCCAGTGGTGGGGCTAGTGATTAAAACAATGGGCCATAAGAACCACTCTCACGAGCTAAACCTGTGAACCAATCAATCAAAAAAGGACTTCCCCACTATCAAAAATCTCTCTACACATGAACAACATAAACAGATCAATACAAACTAATAAAAGTTTATTACTTTGGATTGAGTTTGAGAGTTTCTGAAAGATTGTGATGAAAAATATCAAACACAAATGAAAAAAGAAAAAAAAAAAAAGGATGTAAATTTAGTTCCAATCCAACCTTATTTTCTTGAATCTGATGGCAAAACCCCGAAAAAAACAAAAAACGGAAGCATTTTTTCCAATACGATTAAAGAAGATCATACATGGGCATTCAAGTACGTTTAAAAGAGAGGTGTTACGGAGAATATGAACTATAAAACAACAAGGTATAGGCAAAGAGAAAATACCATTGGTCTCAGTTATCAAAGAAGAAGCAGGTGAAGGACTAGCAGCAGCGGCCAGAGGAGCCAAGCTTACATAATCAGTCCCACTCTTACGCTCCTCTTTCCCTCTTTAAAGAGAAGCTTAGGGCTTTAATACTAATTGTTGTTGCAAAATAGAGAGAAAAGAAAAAAAGTGCCACATTCATTGAATCTGGACACGCAGTACTGAAGTGCACGAAGGAACACTGTGGTTCGACTACGAGCTGTATAAAGTGTCGCATCACTATTCATTAATATTAATGATGTGTGTTTGGCTGCTAATGTTGGATTTGGATCCGGTCATGTCACTTGAGTCATGTTGCTCAGATCTGAGCCGTCCATTCCATTAAAACTCATTTTAACCATTAAATATTAATGTGTTTTAATGGTTGAAATGACCTTAAATGGAATAGACGGCTTAGATTTAAGCAACATNTTAGATCTAAGCAACATGACTCAAGTTAACATGACTGGATCTCTTCCCGCTAATGTTTCATGTTTTTTATGTAAAGAAGACTAAAAAAGGTTTTGATATTGTGGATTGTCTACATGTAACCCTTTCAATGGGCAGAGATCTCATTTGATCTTTATTACTATTATTTAATTTATTTGTTTTTTGCTGATACAAGTAGGGCAAGGAATAAATCATTTTTTAGGGGCTCAATACAGATGTAAGAGTATTTTAAGGGCAAAACACAAATTATTTAATCTTGGCTTCGGCTTAATTCACCTCATGTCATGTTGAAAATTATACTTTTTCTCCCTTAGATTAGATTAATATTTAATAGAAAACCAACAAAAATAAAGGAAGAAAGTACATATAAGCAAAACATTTGTGTTAAATTCATCACTTTTTATTTATTTATTTATTCTTTTATCATTTTCACTTGTACACGCTCAATCAAATTTATGCTTTATAATTTTAATTGAATTTATTAAATATTTCTTGTTTAATTAAAAACTTGAATCAAAAAACAAATAATGTTATTATTATAAATGTTTATAAAAGGGGATTGAGTTCCTCGTAATCCAAACAATGATGCAAAAAACGAGAGTTTTCCTAGCCTTTTAAGTTGATAAAGAAAACTCATTCCTACCTTGAGTGCAGTAAAACAGAAGTTATGAGTCCCTCCATTCCTTTTTAATTTTCGTTTTAGGAAATCAAAGAGTGCATGAATTATTTGTTTTCAATTTTACTCTTATTTTCTCTATTAATTGCTTAATTACTCCATACATTATTAGAGAGAGATAAGGAGAGAAAGTATTAATAGGAAGATAATATTTTGAATATTTTAATAAAAAAGTAAGTTACTTTTTTTTTATTTTATTTTATAATTGAGGCTATTAATAATCTCCTTAATTTTTATGCATTTACCTTAAAACGATAAAAAAAAAAATTATATTTGGTACACCACGGGTAAAGTTTAAAGTTTACACAAACGGTTTAATTTATACATTTTTTGTAATAAACTCTTCATGAAAATCATCTTAACGATGATTTAGGTAGTATTAGATAATTTATCTATGATTAACTTCAACAAAACACGATAAAAATTGATTAAATTATAATTTATATTTAGAATCAATCATGACCATTTATTTTATTTTCTTATAAATTTTGTATGAAAAATGTATTTTGAAATATAAAAACATCTTAAATTGAGATACATAAATAGGTTAAGAATATTAATGTATAAAATTTGGCTTATTATAAACAAAATCATAAAATTTTGGTCACTTGTGTAAATATTTTACTTTTCACTGCTGGTATACCAAATAATAACTCAAAAAAGAATGAAAGGAGTAATTGTTTATAAAAAAAGAAGCAATTAAATTTCAGTATTGCATTTAATTGACCGATTGTTGACTTAGAAGTCATAAATTGTGGGGAAATATAAGTAGAGTAATGGAATTACTTTGACACTGTTTTAAACTTTATGTATATGTAAATGCCTTTCAAATCCAAATATCCATTATATCAAAGGCCTATTATACCAAAGGTCTAAACCAAACCTATTATTAGCATATCATCCTCATTTTTCTTTACACCTCTATAAATAACTCATCCGTTATAGATATGAGACTTTTGACTTATCTCTTATTAATGACCAATTTTTAGCTTGGACCGACATAACTTAATCTTCAGAGACCAAAAATAAAAATCTAGTCCTTTTTTTCTACTTGTGTAAATTAATTTGATCTCATTTGACCTCTGAGATTCACCCGAGCTCGAGTTCAACTCAGGTATCGTCAGTATACTTAAATTTCAATTAAATCATGTCAAACGATTTAAAATTCACAGGCTATCTGTGTTGGAATAAGTTGGCAGTGGCCATGTTTGACGTTACAGTTATACTAAGTTGGCAATTGGAATTTTGGGTAACCAAGAACTAGGTCCCTTGTATAGTTCTACGAGTATGCGTAAGCCTAATTCGTTAGATCATTATTCAGAACACTCTTTTTTTCAATTTAATTTTGTGGCTACTTTTCGCCATCTCGGCATGCCATTTTCAGCACACCACCATTTTCTTTTCTTTGGCCAAAAAAAATGAAAGGACTTGGTTTGAATTTCCTAATTTATAATTTGTGAAGAATTTTGTTGTTGAGCTTGCAAGTTGCAAGTCGGTTTACGAAATTGTCGAGGCAGCCAAGCTTGAATTTGACTTTGATGGATAATCTTGGAAAGAAAACATGTGTACGTTGGATTCGATTCAATTCATATTTCATTCAAGCATTGCAGAAAGTCGCTTTTGGTCTCAAGTCAAGACCTTAGGTTGCGACACAGTACTAAGGGAATGAAGACTAGAGTAGTGTCGCAACAAGCTTTATGTTTACTGTTGGAGCTTGTCATTCGTCTGGTCTCCTATTGATGAATCATCCACAGGAGAAATAGAATCCAAGTATCCAACAGGTTCAAATGTCACACGTAAATCTCCACACAAGAGCCTCATATATTGTATTCTATATTATAGTCAAAATTACATTTAGATGGTCCATGTCAGAAAACATGTAGCAATATGGTTGTATCCACGGGATAGCAGCCCAGCACCCGAAGAAACGTAGCAAATTCCTGCATAAACTCATCAGAAGCAAGCTAAAAAAGGATTAACACTTTTAGGTATGCATGGCACCACAAATGAAAGATTAAGTACAGCTGTCCAAGAAAACTGAAGGAAACTATCATATCAGTTCTGTGAATAAAGTTCCAAAATATCAAGGCATTTTTAACCAAGAAAATTGTCAAAGAACAAACCTGCACATGTCCCAAAGCATTTTGTGCTCGAGGCTCAGCCATTGAAGCATCAAAATCAACATAGTATCAGCATATAAAATACATGTTTCAAAAATCCAAGAGTGAGTTGGAACTCAAAAATAGCAGAGATGGGACTTGAGGTAATAAAACACTCATACTACAATCAACACCTTGAACAAAGCTAGAGGAGAAGAAAGAATTTAGGTGGAAGAATGGAAAACAAAATTTAATATAACACTGTTGCAGCTAAAGAAAGAAGAATTTTGTTTAAACCAGAAAATGGATGCGATTCAAAATGATGTGCCAGACACTGGAGTTGCAGTGCTCTGAAATGAGAAGATAAAAGACATTACTCACTTGGCGGTCCCAGTGTTAGAGTCATCAACCACTCTTAATGGCCTGTTTCTCTGTGGTCGACTTTCAATCTGATTTGATACAGTGAATGAACCTTGTAATCACCTGTAATGAACTAGACTGACAAAAAGAAAGATTCATTGCAAGATTATCTACCTTTGTTAAATTTATGTCCCTCAATGCAAACACGGCCAAGGCCTTAAACAACACCCTAGGACCTTCGTCCAGTGTAAACACAATGCTGGTCTGAAATTAATGATAAAGTTAACTGCAAAGGATTCTGTAGCATCATGATATTATTGTAATAGGTAAAATAAATTTTTACCTTGTAAAAGGCTTATTAGCTCTTGGAATTATTGGATCCCTTGCAAGCAGCAAATAACGACTGATAATTTCCAAATCATCCTGTACTTAATATTGCCATTTCTTATTTACAGTAATTATAACTACATATTATTATATGGCCTCTTTGTCTAAAATCATAGAATTAGCAAAGAGAGTTTCGAAAGATACGTATAAATCAATTATATCGCCGTGGGAGAATCCTGAGGAGGTACTTAGTCAAGTGAAGGAGAGAATATCTATATCCAAATCACTCCTTCTAAGGTACATGCCTTGGCTTCCCACGATTCCCCTTCACCAAGGGATGACATGGGATCCAACCTGGAAGGCTTTGCCTACGCACCAGATCACTCAGCGAATTTTGTGCAATTATGTGAAGGGGTGGAGGAACACACATAGGAAACGGAATGCACATGGATGATTACATCAACACAATTCCACTGGTTTGAACCCGATTTGAGAAATTTCAAGGAAAAAATAGAATTTGTTACTTGCAACTATGATCAATGATCATATCCCAGAATAGTATATTGATGCCACTACCAGTTGAATATACCATGAAATCTGTACATATACTGATATACATGTGTATTAAAGAAAATCGTAAGCATCATGGATTATTCAGAGGATCAGTAAGGGCTGCAGGTAGATGTTTAACTAGAGTGTTTAGCAACCACATTATTCCACAATAAAGAACAAAAAGAAGAGAAAGAAAAAGACAATCAAGAATGGATTAAAATCATTAGACTGCTTCACTTAGAATGTTGTAGAAAGTCTAAACAACAGGAGAGTCGTTTTATCTAAAAATCCAACAGCATGGTTTACTTTGCCTTCAGAATTTAAACTTCTGCAAACACTAGAAGTGTACCTCTTGACAATCTAATGAAGGGTAATAATAAACAAGTAAATTAGAGACATCTTGAAAATGAAGATGAGTTGTAAGGGATTTTACTTGGATTCTTTCTGTAAGTACATTAAGCCCATAGATTTTTGCAGCTCGAGTACTTGCAACCACACCAGTATCCTCCAGGCCCTTTGAAGCTACATACTGGTCTCTAGTGGTCATTAAAAGAAGAAAAGAAAAGAATAATTGTTCTATACCAGCAAATAAGAGAAACTCAAAAGACTGATTAAATATGTAGATGGATTACCAGAGCAGCATCAGCTGTATCATCACCATTTTCTCTGGCAACACCTAATTCAGTCTGGAAGACATCACTTAGATCAAGTGCCTGCGAACCAAAAAACTTACAAATTTTAATTTTCACAGCTATAATGTGAGTTTAAATGTTCTGGTGATTTACAAACACTTGAATATTACTCAGATATGCTATATACAGAGAAGGTGCCAAAATTAAAGCATGCACTAGATTGCCTTGCAAAATGTGGGATGACAATTAATCAGTCTACAATCTACTTCCCCCTAATTAATCAATATATGAAGGCTATAAGAAATAATCATTATACTGCTTCCACTGTTTTAAGTTATGACAATGATTACTAAGCTTTCAAGGTAGAATTTGACCATCTTGAAATTTAATTTAAAATTCCTCAAAAATTACTTCCAGTTCCATGGGCATAGTAAAGTTTCTAAACTAGAATACACATCTATTTCTTTAGCAGTTTGCATAGAATTGGGTGTAATAGGAATTAAGTGAGATTGTTTACTATGAAAGTTTAGCAATTCCACCCTTCCACATCTCAGAAAAAGAGGGAAAAAGGCAACATGAAGCCTGACCTGGGGATGACTTAGAACACGTTTTAAGTACTCTGCTCTGATATCAGGCAGAGCTAGGAGGGAGAGATTAACAGCCCACTGCACTTCACCAAAAATGTGAAGTCTATGGCGGAGAAGTAAATCATAGTTCCGATGGATGCTTCCCCCTGAAGTATATTTTCAACTGGAATAATAACTTTGTCAGCCAGCCATAATTCAACAGCCTGCCAGAAAATTTTCCTTTCTAATTAAATAACAGGGAAAAAAAGGGAGGACTAGGCAAGAATGAGTGCACCAAGTACTTGAGAACGTTATTACAAAGGCACTGAAGTCCCTAAGTAATAGCAATTAGAAAAATATTAGTATGTTCATTCAAACAATATACATTACTATGTATCCATTTTCGTCCTATGTTTTCCATAGAGAATATTATAGATCATATCTAACCTTAAAAGCATCTTCAAAATCATCACAAGGACCAGTTTCACAATTAGGGTAGGCTTTGAGTGCAGCATCCTCACTGTACGAACCTGATACCCCCTAGTTCAGTAATCCAAACAAATGAGTTACTGGCAGCAAATCTGTAGCAGGCATCAAATGCATTTGGCTTCTGCATGGAGGTAGCAAGTAGCAACTAGAAAGCATCACATAAAACATACCTATTCGTACTTTTGCAACATCATCAGGAGTTGCCAAAATATCAGATAAAGACAATGGCCCTGCAAAGTGATTATCACAGAAATTCCAAATTTTGGCATCTGAAACTCAAACTTGTAACAGAATATCTGATGGCAGGGATGCGTGTGGCAGAAAGATAATATATTATGATGGCAAAGAAAGAGAATAGGACGACTAACTTCCTTAATGTTTACAATTAGTCTCATCACAACAGCATGGCTCTTAAAATGAGTTGATAATTTCTTTTTGTTTTCAAGATGCCTATAAGACTCAAGGTTTCCCAGTATTCAAGAAAATAGTTATAATGAGAAGTATAGGACTAAATATAACGAGTTGACTCTGGCATAAGTACAGATATGTCAATTGTCAGGCACTTATTCAAATTGGCAAATATTAGTCTTCTAATCTATTTTTGATACTAATTGGGAATAGTATTCCACCAACAAGTTCTTTTCATTATGGATTTCTCATACTATTGGAAAATAAAGGATCTCCTAATCTACCACCAGCATTAAGTTAATTGAATGTAGTCTGTGCTAGTTCGCCCCGTTGCGTTATCATCTTTGAGTTATTCGTCAGTGCACGTTGGCACTTTGAACAAATGGCAACCGAACTAGGAGAAAAAATTATTTTATTCACTCTTTGGCCTTGCAATCTTAACTAAATCTCTAGTTTCAAATTAAGCTTTTACATGCACAAGAGAATCGAATCCCACGATTACAGGCTAATGTTTGTATTTTCTTGCAGTTAACTTTCTTTTCATGATGGAGAAGAAGACCCATAATTCTCAATCACACCAAATTGACTAACAAGTATGTATGGTGCGGCGCCACCCGATCTTTTTTCTCTCTCTTCTTCTAGCAAACACAATTCTCAGTCCCCCTCAAATTACCATTAGAAATAAACAGGACAATTGCAAAGCTACTCGAACCACAGGGTCTTGCAGGGTGTCAAAAGGTGTGAGTTTGGCATTCAAGTATGCACGTTCAGCAATATAAAATTATGGCTTGATTAAGCAGCAATGGATTAAAATAAATTATGTGCAGTATGTAGTACCCATGTTCAATAACTTTTTGTATAGGGTACATTAAAGTATGAATAAAATAACCAACAAGCAAATTGCAGACAAGAAAACCAACTTGGAAGGGAGCTCATCAAGTCTTTATGTGGTCTCTTGGAGACATCATGACCCGTCTGATCAGTCACCCGCACCATTATCTTGGCTGCCTTCGACGGATTCTCATACTTTCCAAGCCTCATCATCACTCTGTCAACCGATAACCCAGAAATCCCAGCAAGAAATACCCATCTCTGTGTTCTCTTCTGCTGCTTCCCGCAGTTCAATGGAAAACAGATTGTTTGGTACTTAAATTTTGCTTCCCAAGTTGAAAATTTGTGAACCCAGATAGAACAACAGATTTCAAAGCCATGGAGAGAAGCGGTTCTCAGACATCCCGAACCATTCCAAAATGTTGCCTCCACTCTCGAAACGGAAGAAGACAAAGTTTGTGTTAGGAGAGTCAAGTTTTTGTTGGATATTCACATACAAGAATTATGGACTCTGGATTTGTGCCTTTTGGCTGCTCAAGCAAGCAACTTTTTTAGAGGGAGCCTTCTAATCTCTCATTATCTTTGATGATTCTGAGATTGGGTGTTGGACGGAGGGTTTTTTTTTTTGGCTGAAATGGAAGGGGGACTGATAAACCATAAATTCCGCACAGAGAATGTAAGGTATAAGATTCCAAGCATGGTTGTTGTCCCACGGTAAAAGGGGCAAAACCCTGAAACAAACATAGAATGTAGGCCACAAAACTAGAAAGAGCTATTACCAAAATGAAAAAAAATAAAAAACTAAAAAGAGCAAAATTGCTGTAAACTCCAAGCCAGCAGTGGACCTTTTGCATTTCGCCGTTGCTGTCAAGTTGAAGTAATCTGAGAGTGACTAGCTTTATAAAAGTCAAGGTACAAGCTTTAACACAAAAATGAAAAATGTCATTGCACAATTAGTCAACTACTAATGAGTTGGAAAAATCTAAACTTTAGCTAATGTGAATTTAACTAGTATGCTATATACATCTTATAGTGATTTAAAGCTCTTAAGCAGAAAAAGACATACAAGTGCAGAGATTGCCGTTTTCGAAGTCAACTTGGAAAGGAAGCTCAAAAATGGATGGCTCACAGAGGATTAGAAATATCCTACATCCTTCAAAACCAAGAGTGGACTTTGAATTGGGAAAACTATGGACAAGGTTACTAAAAGAGATGTATCGAGAACCCTCTATACACGAAGCATTCCCATTTATTTTATGTGATTCGCTACTCCAATTAAATTGAAAAATAGTAAACGTGTATGCAAATTCGAGCACTTCACAAAATTTTCACACCACCATTATAAAATATTAAAGGGATAAGAATTGATCACTGTTCTATCACACTTGTGCAGCGAATTGCCATGTTGTTTTCTATATTAACATGAATCCAATCATTAAGTAATCCTCTAATTTGATGCCTTTCACTGTTAGATCTTCAATCATAAAACTTTGATTATTGATCATGGATAAAGATAAGGCAGTATCTAATGACCCAATTAATGGAATCCTAAGCTGAAAAGAAACCGCCGCTTGGACGATCTGCAATTTCTTAATTACCACAAAAAACACAATCACAAAATTTGTCAAATGTGAAAGAGATTGTTATTGACCCCTCCGGATCCTGTTGCTTTTCTGTGTATGCACATATGCATCAACACACAACCAATATATATGGATAATTTCAAGAGTTAGGTGAGTAGGTGCCACCCCAAATTAGATCTGTGTCCAAAGGGTTGTGCGTGACTTGTGACGAGACAACTGGAAATTAAAGTGATTTCCAGTTTTATTCTATTTCTATGTAATAAATGATATGTACACACGAGATGTATGAAATGAACTTCATGCCAATGCTATCCCCTTTTAGAATCATGGGGGTAATCTTTCAAGTTTATAAAATTCCATAAACTTTTTACCTGGTTCAGATGAATTGGGAGGAGGGGGTAATTCTTTTCCATAGCAGAAAGCCAATAGGGAGAAGAAACCAGATTTGGTATTATAAGGTAAAAGTCATAAATTCAGGGACCTTACATATTCTCCCACGGTTAAAGGCATCCTCCTTGTCAGTGGTCCAGTAGGGTCGGTTCATAAACATTTTTTTTTAATACGGATACATAAACAGGGAAAATTTTGTGTACTAATGGGTATGGACATGTTCTACCTTACCGCAGATGAATTACCATGAAATTCCCATAAAAACCTCGATCTTTTAATTATTTACAGGCTTCATTCAAAGTCCATTTTTCTTGTTTAGAGGGAGCGTTAGAAAATTTGATACAGAAAAGTCTACAGTCCAAAAAACACTCAGCAACCGTTTTAATTAATTTTTTTAAGCAAAGGAAGGAAATTATATATAGTGTCTGAAAAGGGCCAAAAAAGACCATTAATGGAGAAAAAGTACCTGTCCCTACGTGGAAGCGTGGTGCCTTCGTGGAAGATGGAAAATTTAAAGTATAGTCAAACTGCGCACACGTACATAAGAACAAATCAGTTGGTTTTGGTGATTTAATTTCAGTCTGCTTCCCCCACTGTGGCAGCAATTGATGTGGAAGCAAAACAAGATGCTTTGAAAATTAACACGAGGCAGATCTCAGGGACAAAGGCACTCACTCAGCACCAAAAGGCCAAGTTTTCTGTAAAAAGCAAAGCAACTGTTCAGATCATGGAAACAAAACTGTTATTTCTTCCTCAAATTCAGCCAGCACCCACCTTTTCTTCTGAAGAAGGAATTGGAAATAAATAAGGAGATAAGGGCAGCTATATATAGGTTCAGCAGTACTGATGAGGAGAAAGTGCAAAGCGCAAGGAAGGTATTGGCGCGGTTCAATTTGAAGACATGGTTAGAATGAAAACCAGCCATGTAGTTTAATTGAGCCGCGTCAATATCTTATTTTGCACTTCTTTCCATCTTCTCGTCCGTTCTTGCAGGTATGTATTAATTCATCTTCTCTTTTTTATTAAATTTATTCTATTTCTTCCTCTAATATATATATATATAAATCATTTTCTTTTACTCTTTCGATATTTTCTTATGCATCTAACCTTGCTTCTCTATCTGCATCTATCTGCCCTCCCTGATATATGTATATGTATCCTATGTAGTGTTTTTTTGCAAAAGCTGCAAATTTTTAGGCTTTCTCTTTCTCTCATAGATGCAAGTCCAACCATATATGGTCATGTTAATTTAGTTATCATATAATTAATTATATAAATGCAGCCATATATTTGTTTGCTTATAATTACTTAATTAGAAGTACTATTTTTTAACCAACTGTTGATCATGAAAATATTCTTGCTAAAGGTTGAGAGCAGTAATTAAGGTAAAAGAGATTAAGAGTACGAAAGCAGGAATTCATTATTAAGTTTCAAGAAGGAATTATTGAATGCCTATTCTTAACAGTTAGGATGCTCTTCCTTTGTAAAATTAAAATCCCTTTGATTGGCTGCCTCTTGCTACCAACTTTCAGTTCTACCTAGAAATATACTTGTCTCTTTCCCTCTTCCCCTTCCAAATCTCTGATCCAAAGAAAGACATTTCACCAGAATACAAAGCAAAATACTAAACCTAGTCAACATATCAATTAGCGACAAAACTTGTGCTTCCTCTATTGATGAGAGAGTTTTAGAGATAGGGATGTAGCATATAATAGTTTAGCAATTATTTGATGAAAAATGCATATTAGCGTCAGCAGGAGTAGGTATAAATGGCGTATCAGGTCGGCCATCAGTCCTTGCACTAACCATATTCTATATATTATAATATGTTATCCAATATGCATAAAATAGAAAGGATCAAAGATATAAATGGTCATGGAGAAATGATAAAGAAAAGAGACACAGAAGAGGTCTACCCTTGTATATATTGTGTATAATTTTCGATGCAGATGCACAAGTTAATTAGTAAGTAAAAATTGCAAACTAAGGTTGAATAATCAAAGAATTGATCAAGAAGCTTTAACTTACGATATTTTTCTGAAGTGGTTGGGATATTCACATTAAATTTGTCTCCAAATATAAATGATAGCATGCATGTCCAAATCATGGACCATGTATATATATACATAATTATATGTAGAAGGCTTAAATTATGTAATGTTGTAGGAGCTAGGTTGGGATGGGGATGGGGATGGATGATGTATTGCTAGGGATGCACATGATACATAAGGGAGAGAAGAATAATGAGAATGATATATAGAGAGTAGTGATTAATGAAGGAAAACCTTCATTGTCGAGCTTTTCAGAAGCTCTTGGAGTGGGAACCATAGCTGCAAACTCTAGTGGGGCCTGTTACCCTTTGTTTTCTGTTGGGTTGTAATTGCATTAAATTCTATTCCATCATTTCTGTCCCCATGTAGGTACCGGTAGCCCTATGATGTTTCTCCAACTTGTAAGATCTACTAACTCAAACTACACCAAAGGTGAAAAAGAAGAGAAGAAAAAGGAGAGAGAGAGAGGGGGGNGGGGGGGGGGGGGCGTGGGTCTATTAGGGTTTTTCTGGGAAAGAATGTGTGGCTGTGGAAGAGGAAGGCGTAAATGTTATTGACTTCTTTTGGGTAATTATTATGTTTGAGTTAACTAGGAGTGGATTCATGTTAAAAGTTTACAACTTTTGGTGTCTCTCAATCCATGCATAGGTGACGTGAGAGAAGCATCATAGATTCATCAGATTTAGGGCATATTTTTCTCATTATTCAATCTTCACTACAGTTTTCTCTTTTATCTTTTGTGGGTCAAGAGGATTGGAGCACCAATGTTGGATTATATATATGGGTATTTGCCAAGTTGGTGATTTGACTACAATCCTACTGTCCTCTGACCTTTTGTCTTGATTCCTAACAAAATCAAAATCAGGAGCCCACTAAACAGATACGTTGGGATTTGGACAAAATCATTGGGCATCTTGAATTTCTGCCTTGAGTTTTCCGTTCCCATTTAGATGCCCCTTTCTTTCCTCTACCAATCTCTAAACTACTATTATTGAATTGAATTTGCAGTTTCTTCCATTTATTATGAAAAGCTGACTTTTTTTAAAAATCAAACCTTTTTTCTTTACTACCAAAGATATATTTTCTTCTGTGTGTGTCAAGTGATGATCATTATGGAAATTTTCAACATTTTTGCCTAATTATGTCTATATATATATGCTTCATAATTAAGAGGCCAATGACATCAAATTATAGCTAAACTAAATTTCCTGAATAGGGTCTTTAGCCCCGTTTATATACCAACAATTAAAAAAAGAAGCAATACTTCTTGGGTGATGTTGATGTTTTATAACATCTGCAAGTATAACTTCAACTATGGATTGATAATGGAATTCAAAAGCAAAATGTGAAAATTATATATTATCCAAGAAAGTGAAAATCACTACTTATTAATTTATGATGAATTGACCTAATTAAGCCCATTTAATATCATCAACTGATTGATTAGATCGGAGTTTTGGGCATATATTTGTACCATTTATTAAGTTGATAGACACCACCAAAGCATTATCATGTGGAAACTGGAAAATGATGAGTTTTGGGCACAAATCACAATCTGGGCAAAAGGTCCCAGTCCCATATCAACACTTGTATATGTATTATTAGGTTATAAACTTTAAAGGATATATTTCAATTAAACATGGCACGAAATTAAGGATATATGTTATTGTTGACATCGTTTTTTTTGGTTTAGAAAACACTATGATTTGTGAATTCATCATTAATTACATGAAATTTAATGAAAAATAGTAATAATTACATTGGTGCATTAAATAAATATATTATATGAAATACAAAAAGATAGTCACAATTTTGCGCATCAAGTTATAAAAGAGTACATTTTTCTTCCCATATATATATTAAAAAAAAAAAAGTGTACAAGTTTTAAACTTGATTCAAGAGAAATTTCTCAATTTTAATGTATGTGAAAAATTCTTGCCAACTCTCATAAGGAATTAAATTGAAAATAATAAATATAAAAATATATATAAATAAACTAATAAAATAAGATTAGTACTATGCTACTCCTAGTATCAAAAACTTGGTCGCCCTTGTCGTTGAAGGCTTGGGTCTTAGTCGTTCCCGTTATGGGTCTGAACCGGTTTGTTTTGATCCAATGGTTTGTGTTGCGGGTTTGGGCTCCCAATTGTGGACCAAAGAGAGACCCTACCCTTTTTTGGGTTTTTGGTTGGTAGTACCAAATTGCGGAAAAGCCAACCATGTTAACAACTCCGAAATTGTGGAAAACAAGGGGAGACATGTCACTCACTTCTCCTCCACAGATCCAAAAAAAGCAATGAATTATCCAATAACACTTTGTCGTAGTTTCTATGCCGTTCACCCTTCTCAAATCAGCCCTCCAAAATCTCAGAAACCATGGTCATAAACCTCCCCTACTCTCCACCTTCATATTCCAGCTCCATCATCAGATTAACCAATTCAAAGTCACCCATCTCAGAACCTTCATTCAAACTCAAAACCCACTTTCCAAAACCATATTCTTCTTCTATATGCTTTTCATTTGCTTCACCAAACATCAGTCCCAGTTGCAACAAGCGCTTTTTCGATGAGAAGAACAGATTTACACATGGGAATAGGTTGGATTTTAGGTCTTGGGCTATCCCTGGATTTGATTATGGCAACTTTGAAGGTCCTCAGTCTGTAATAGAGGCAGCTGCAGTTTTGACAGCCATTATTATTGTTCATGAGAGCGGACACTTCCTTGCTGCTTATCTCCAAGGCATCCACGTGAGTAAATTTGCAGTTGGTTTTGGTCCAATTTTAACTAAATTCAATGCAAACAATGTAGAATATTCCCTTAGAGCTTTTCCTCTTGGTGGGTTTGTGGGGTTTCCTGATAATGATCCGGATAGTGATATTCCGGTTGATGATGAAAATTTGCTTAAGAACAGACCAATATTGGATAGGGTAATTGTAGTTTCAGCTGGTGTTATTGCTAATATTATTTTCGCATTGGTGATTATCTTTGTTCAAGTCCTGTCTGTTGGTTTGCCCGTGCAAGAGGTCTTTCCTGGGGTGATAGTACCTGAAGTTCGACCCTTTTCAGCTGCTTCTCGAGATGGGCTGATTCCTGGTGATGTGATCCTTGAGATTAATGGAAGTGAATTTCCTAAACCAGGTCCTAATGCAGTTTCTGAAGTTGTTGATGTCATTAAGAAGAATCCCAAAAGATATGTGTTACTTAAGGTTAAGAGAGGACAGCAAAACTTTGAAATTGGGGTCACGCCGGATGAAAATTATGATGGAACTGGTAAAATTGGAGTTCAGCTATCACCAAATGCAAAGATAGCGAAGGTTAGACCAAAGAATTTGTTGGAGGCTGTAGACTTTACTGGAAAAGAATTTTGGGGTCTGACATCTAGTGTTTTAGATGGCTTAAGGCAGACATTTTTGAACTTTTCACAGTCAGCCAGTAAGGTTTCTGGTCCTGTAGCCATTATTGCCGTTGGTGCGGAAGTTGCACGGTCAAACATTGATGGTCTCTACCAATTCGCTGCCGTGCTCAATCTTAACCTTGCTGTTATAAACCTGCTTCCTTTACCTGCTTTAGATGGGGGTACATTGGCTTTGATCCTCATTGAGGCAGCCAGGGGTGGGAGAAAGCTCCCACTGGAAGTGGAGCAACGGATCATGTCATCAGGGATTATGTTCGTTATACTTCTTGGGTTATTCCTTATTGTTCGTGATACCCTAAACCTTGATTTCATCAAAGAGTTGTTATGATTTCTTGTTGTAACTTCTGGTTATCAGTGGACTTCCAGAAATTTTTCATCAGAAGATTCCATTGAACAAAATTGGTAGCCAGTGATGTATCATAGAGAAGAAGACACAATTGTTGTAAATGATTTACATAAGTTCCTTCAAGGATGTTATGAGAGACGTAATAATTGCTTGTTTTTGTTCTTAATTCATTTCATCCAATCAGGATCTTCTTTCTGATCCTGGAACATAATGTTACAGGTACTAGTTTGGATTATGAATATCAGAATCTTCTCTCTGTAGTTTTTTCGAATTTGTGAAGTTATCCATTAAGCATATGTATGCTTTTGCCTTTTCTTATTACTTCACCTATGGTTACTTTTTGAATATGATGCTGATGAAAATGAGAGTTTTACAAGACATTGTCCAAAATTAATATTTTGACATAATTGTATAAACTTTGTTGTTGTTGCTTTTTGTCTTGAATAGATGTGTGACATTACTTGTCTCACTATCTTTATGAACTGATCTTTTACTATGCAGTATCCTCCACAAAGGAAATAAGCTGTGGGATTTATAAAACATTTGGTCTTCTTCAAATTTCCTTTGTTTGTCAATGCTGTATAGTAAGTCAATTAGAGGATCTTCTTAGGAAAACAGAAAGTGGAGAAAATGGAAAGAGAAAAAATGGAGAGCGAATAGTGTTCTTCAACTGTTTGGTAGGAGGAATGAGATATTCCTCATTTGCATTTTTGTATACTTTTCCCCTTAAAGGCAGGGAGTGAAAGTGAATGGAGAATTGAAAATAAGATGAACATCCTTCCACATTTTCACCATCCCTTTTGAAACCAGCATTTTTTTTTTTTTATAAAATTGAAACTGACATTTTAACTACGATTAACTTCTCTAAAAAGTAGTCGAGGATGAGAACAGGGGTTGATGGTAGTTTACTTTGGGACGAAATCCATTTTACATGCTGTAAATTAGAATATTCTTCCTGCCTTCCTTTGTTCACCGAAGTATATCTGTATCAGACTAAGTGTATGTGAGATAGATTGGCAACAGAGACAGTTGACTCAAGTGGAGAAAGACAAGAGACCAATGCACAGTTATTATGACTGATTCATAACCTCTAATTACAATGAGTTGAAATGGTTTTTTGTGGTTATGTGAGGAATGAGAATGGATAATTTACATGAATGAGCATTTTGTGAAGGTGCTTTTAGTGACTTGTTACCCTTATTGAGACATCCTGATGACAGTTTATGTCATCCCAGCACATCATTGATCACCAGTTTTGCAGGGTCTTGAATTATTTCCTTGTTTACTTCAAAAGGACTTGGCCTCGACACATCACTTAGTCTGCAGTGCCTCTGCAAGGCACATAGTTGACGTTTTTCAAGCATCTAGGAGATTTCATTAGGAGAGTAGCTCTAATCCAACTCTAGGTACTATCAGGTTTCACAGTTATGGTCATGAAATGAATGAAAACCTTGATTTGGCAGGTGATCAGATTACCATGATATTTGACATCATACTTGCTGTAGCGCAGTACTTGTCGATAAGAAAACATGGAAGATGCTAAATGTCTTGTAGTTTCAAAGGCTTGAATGCGAACTGTTTTTCATTTGCCAGTGTCACTGTGGAGCTTAAACTGAGAAGTGATGGTTTATTTGCAATAATTGACTGGTGTTTTCTTTGTTATAACTTATTCTATTACAACTGTAAAATTAGCTCACCAAGTGTATTCTCAACTATATTGAACAGGGATAAAGATTTTTGTTGTTATTCTTGTTTCTTGCCCCGCAGCAAAGGAAGGAAAAGAACACTTGATTCAGGTTGAAAGAACTCCTGGATTGCTGTGGCAAGCTCCTTTGATACAAGAAAGTGAAAAAAGATTTTAGTAGTGGTTTCATAAAGATTTTACAGTGTAAGACTGTAAAAGATCACAGGAGTGAAGGATTGGATTAGTTCGAGAGATTTTATGTGTGTTTTCTCTAAGCAGTAGTAATCACTACTGATCACAGACCACAGACCACAGTAAGAATTGTGGAAGACAGATTTAATATTGTCAAAGTGCATATCACATTTAAAGGAGACACATTAACTGTGGGAACCAAGAACATTTATGGAAACACATCAAAGGGGACACATTATTTATTTAGAAAATGGCCAAAGAAATAAATGGAGAGACGAAAAGAACACAATGCCAGTATTAAATAGAGTTTAGATTTTTTTTTTTTTTTTTTTTATTTTTTTTTTTTTTTTTTAAAAGTGAGGGGATCCATTTCAAAGGATAAAAAAATTAACGATTGAAATTTTAATAAAGTGTCTATGTTTAGATTAGAATTTATAAATTTTTTAAAATTTATTTTCGTGGTTCTCTTATTAATAGTTATCCGGGTGTTTTTTAATTTTTAAAATGTGCCTCTCACTTTAAAGAATCGACTTAAATAATATCATTTATACATCATAATATGAAAGTTTAAATTTAAAATCTTTCACATGACAAAAAAAAAAAGAATTAAAAATTCCATAAATTAGTCATAAACTTCATTATCAGCTCGCATTTAATTAGTCCTATAACAGATTGTGCGTTATACTCAGGCAGTGGAAGAGCATTAACTGGAGGGAAAGTCCAAATATACTTTTTATTATTATAGAAAAACAAAAGAAATACATGAAAACCGATGACAAACAAATTAAAGTGCTAAAATCAAATGAGAATAAAAATTTTATAATTTAGAAAATTGAGAGTAAAAAAAATTACAATGGGAGTACGTGACTTCTAACAATAACAAAAATAAAATTACTTCATATGTATTTGACTATAAAGTCTGGGTACAGCCACATATTAGTGTGCGTTTAGAAAGTCACATAAAGTTTTAATGAAGTGAAAGTTTGTTTGTGGTAGTAATAGTAATATTCTTTTCAGTCTGCACACATCTTCGGCACGTAACTAAATATGGGCCATGCTGATTTATAGTATGAAGTTATATATAATATATGAGACCTCACCCTAATACAAACTTTGGTTAGCAAAGGTAATCGATTCAAGGGAAGGGGTATTAATTTCAAGAAATTAATTATAATATTTTAAGTTATTATTTTTCAAAAATGTAAAAATAGTTAGGAATTTATCAGTATTCGAATTTAGAAACTCCATTATCACATTTAATGTAATTATGTAGTCAAAGATACAATATATGGACATTGATATGCTATCTAATTAAAATATTGGATAAATTTCTTTGGTTAAAAATATTTGCATATTAAGATTTGAGTCAAACACTCACCTAGCTTTAATTATATTCCTTATTATGCATGCATGGAGCGGACTAGCGAAGTGTATTGGAAACAGGAGCACATCCAGCTGACGTGGACAAAAGTGTTAAAATAATGATTTCAGAAAAAAATAATTTGATGCATATGGAAGATCCAAATCATTTGCTTAACAATTTTATTTTTTGTAATTTTTACAAAGTTTAAAATACCACTGTAAAAACTAGGAGTCGCAATAACTAAGATCCAAATCATTTCCCAATATTTTCTTGTTGGGTAAAAGTTTGCAGTTCAAACTCATTGTTGAATATGATGTAGATATGTTTATTGATTGGTGAATGGTGATGTTCATATTTTCTTAATTATTTTATTCTATAGCTTCTTTTAATTAGATAAAATGGTCCTAAGTTAAACCATTTTGGCATCATATGCTAATAATATATATATATATATATATATATATATATATATATATATATAATAGTCAAAATTTATATTTCATTAAGTCATTAAATATGAGTTAGTGACATGAATTTTGGGGTGTTTTTAAGAGAGTTTAGGTTCAAAACTATGCCCTATCTAACAAAGATACTTACTTTCAAATTTATTAATAGCATAATTGAAATCAAAAGAAATAAATGCAAGGATGACAACATAAATGCCAAAATTAAATATGAAAAATAAATTTTTTATTTGAAAAATGATAGTGCCAAGAAATTACAACTTGACGTGGGGCTTCTGATAGTCGCAGACACCATGCCAAAATTACTTTGTATGCATTTATTGATATGTACATGCACACATTGGCATATCTTTCGAGTGAAATGACTGTTCCGATGTAAAAATATAATATTTAAATAAGACTTTCCAAGGTCATTTGTTATTTAATTACACGTGGGTTTGGATCGATTTTATAAAATATTATAGCATAAAAGGAAAAAAAAAAAAGGAAAAACATTTTTAATAATATGTTTGGACAATTTTGATGAATTTTGGCATCTAATAATATGGAATAAAAACGCTTATATGTTATAGAAATATGACTAAAATATGAACATATTTCTCTTTCCCATTTGTTTCCCTTTACCTTGATGTGTTTTCTCATTGAATTTTATGTTTGAAAACAATCACAAACTTAATTAATGTGAGTAAAAATGGTCTTATGGAAAGTTTGAAGGGTAGAGTGTGGTGTGTGCTGCATATCAAGTCTTGGGTCCTGGCAATGGCAGCAAGGTCCGATGGAGATGATAAACGCGTATATGGACGTAGCACTTAGCATGCAACCCGGACCGAAATGGTTGCTCACTCTCACCTATCAAAAAATATCCCTCTCTCTCTCTCTGTGCCTCTGTGTTTCTCTCTTCTCTCACTCCCAAACACCAAACTCCTCCAAGGCTTTGGCCCCACTCTCTCTCTCTCTCTGAATCTTTTCTCTCTGTACCTCTCTCAGTTTCTTCTCCTCAAATTCACTGTCTTTGTCTGAAAATCACAACAAATTAAAAAGAAGCAAAGACAAGATCTTGTTCTTTTTTATCTCTCTGTCTCCTTCTCTGCTTCCGTCTCTTCTTTATTTATCTCTCCTCTCTTTTCACTATTTCTGTCATCTGGGAGAGAGGAGAGAGCTCTAACCTTTCTCTGGTCATTTTTTCAAAGCACCAACACCCACCATCTCATAGCCATTTTGGGTTTCTGAGGCAACAAGCTAAAAAGCAAACAGATTTTATCCCAGAAAAAAGAAAAAAAGGTTATTTCTGAGGTTGATTGGCTGTAGCGACGATGCCGAGGAATAGCCACAACAATGTTAACGATGAAGGTGGTGTGAGTCTGAGAAACGAAAACGCCTCAAACGAGGGCGGCAACACAAAGGATACATTGAAAAAAGGGCCGTGGACAACACAGGAGGATGGCATCTTAATAGAGTACGTGAAAAAATGCGGTGAGGGGAACTGGAACTCCGTCCACAAGCATTCTGGGTTGGCGAGGTGTGGAAAAAGTTGCAGACTCAGATGGGCTAATCATCTCAGGCCTAATCTCAAGAAAGGTGCATTTTCTGCTGACGAAGAAAAACTCATCATCGAACTTCACGCTAAGCTCGGAAACAAATGGGCTCGTATGGCCTCCCAGGTATTTCTTCTTAGCCAATTCTTATATATATCGCTTCTATATGTGCATGCTCTATTTTAATGTCTTTCTGGAATAATTCGCTATCTTCTATTCTCTGCTTTGCTCTGTTCCATGGTTTTCTGTGCAATCATTTGGCTTTTGAAATTAAGCCATCACGTTCGTTTCATTGGTTCATTTTTTTTTTCCTGTTTCGGATCATCCTCTTTGACTGTCATTATTGAATTGATGTTGATGGTTTCTATATGGGTTTACCCTTTTTCTTGATTTGGTTTTTTTGATTTTGATCTGGTCATTTTGGTTTGATTGTGATCCAACCATGGCAAAGGAACAAAGAGGCAGAGAACGGAAAATCCATTTCTATTGGTATTCTGTTTCTGTGTCTGTCTCTGTCCATTTTGTGGGTTATGTACTTCGTCCTTTTATTTTTTTCTAGTTTATACAAGTTTTTTCAATAAAAGTGAATAAGAAAGAGAGGTTCATCACATTTAAATCACACCTCAAAAAGAAAAAAATAATTTTCCCTACTTTTTCAACTTCAATGGAGTTTCCTTTCCATTGCCGTTTTCTGTTTACAATTTTGGTTTTACTTTTTATTTTTTGGTTTCCTAAATGTTCTCCGTCCATTTGCTGACCTCAGTCTTTTGTCTTAAATTCCCTTTTTCTTTTGTTTCTCATGTTCCACTTAATTTTCCTTTGGACCCACCATTTAAGGCTTTCTTCTTTTCCAAAACAGCTCAACTTCCTTCTAATTCATAGCAGCTTTTATGATTTTTCTCTGTGTTTTTCTCTGATTTCAGTTACCTGGGAGAACTGATAATGAAATAAAAAACTTCTGGAACACCAGAATGAAAAGGCGCCAGAGAGCAGGCTTGCCTCTTTATCCTCAAGATGTGCAAGATGAAGCTGATGCATACCATGTTGAACAAAACCAGCCCTTCACTTCATCTTTTTCTTATTCTTCAATCCTGTCCAATTCTTATAGGCAAAAGCTCAACCAATTACGCCATTCTGCAGATAAAGTGCCTCAGCAGGACCAGTCTGATTCTACTGTTTACACCAATCTGTATCAAAAATTCATGATTGTTACAGAAAACAATGAAAATGAAACTCTGCAGGGTCTGCCTTTAACCCCTGTTTCTTCTCCATATGGGGCGTCATCTTCAACTCTGTTTTGCCAGGGTTTTGGTGATTTTTCTGTTACAAATGACTCGAATGACTACAATTCTGAAAGCTACAACTATGGCTTTACGACAATGGGATCTCTGTCTGAACCTTTTCCTTTGATGCCAAGCTTGAAGACAGAGCAGTCTTCAAGCCTAACACCACCAGGCTCAGAGACTCCTGCTTCATCTTACACTAGTGGTGTTGACGGCTTCAGGGGAGCTTCAACCATTGCCAATGACTACTATGAACTAGCGCCATTGACACCACCTGAAGCAAACAGTGGCTTGCTGGAGGCATTGGTTATACAGGGTCGAGCTCTTTGTCGCAATGACAACAAGTCCAAGAGTGAGCATTCAACCAATGCAGAGGCATTCTCCGTTAAGGGAAAAGCTGTGGCAGCTGACGAATATGCAGAAGAGGAAGACACTGTGCCAGTGGAGTCAGCAATGAAGAACGTTAGTGGAGACACTGCTAAGAATGAGTTGAGCTTGAAAGGTGCACTATTATTTCTTGTTCCAAGTGTTTGATAAATTTGTATTCATTCTAAGTGAAGTTAAATTTCATTACCAAGTATCAGTTTTTACATGTTGCATGCATGAGTATCTATGATAGTTTACTAAAATTTGTGGGAACTTTTAATATAAACAGGGGGGAAGAAAAGAATTGCTGAGGATCCTCTAATGGAGGAGATGAATTCCATGGACGATGACTTGTTCGGCTTGCTCAACAATTATCCCTCAGAAATGCCAATGCCTGAGTGGTACCGCAGAGGAGAAGGGCAGTCACTGGGAATTGAGACTCAAAGAGATGCATCAACTGGTCCCACTGATCAGGAACTTGCTTGGACTCTGGGAACTTGCTGGAACAACATGCCTGGGATATGCTAAACGGTGCAATTCCCGAAAGTCTGCATTGATTTATAGTACAAGGAGACTAGGAAGGTAAAAGGGTAGAGGGTATTGAATAGTGTTGGTATATGTGAATATGAGTTGATGACCAGAATGACATGAGGATAGTGTGTGACTCTCTCTCTCTCTCTCTCTCTCTCTCTATATATATATATATATATGTAGGTTTGGAGTTAAGAGGGTAAGTTAGCTAGGTTGAATGAAAGTGCACCAACCATTCCCCCACCCCGTCAAAACAACAAGGTGTGGTGTTAGAGTTTCGTGAACCAAAGTCTTTGGTTTCTAGTTTTAGGGCTTATTCGAAGTAGAAGTACACAGAGCACAAGTGCTTTAATTTGTACTAACCGCTGCTTGTACATAAATTATGTGATGGCTAGAACTTAGATTTTCGAGTACCATATTAGTACTCAGTAATATTCAAAAGAATAAAAAAAAGGTTGTCAGTAGTATTCTGGGAACTCTTTCTCCTTGTTTTTATACCTTACTACTTCTCCCGTTCTGGGCTGGGGATTGAACTCAATGCAGTCACTTTCCCTTTTACCAAAAAAAAGATAGAGGGAAAAAAGCAGAACAAGAATACATAATTATATATACTAAATTTATATTATCTAAATGGCATTCAGGTATGTTTTGGTAAAGTTGCAGAGTTGCAGTTTTAGGTTGACTATATTTGTACCTTTTTGTTGCTCAAATTAAGGGGTGGAGGTAATGCTAATGCTAAGCTTGGCAATGGGCTTATCCCCAAATAGCGCAAAATAAAGCGTTTAAAGTTTTCCTAAAGATGGGAGTTCCATTCCATGGATATGGGTCACCTCTTGAATTACTGTTGGTGAAACCACTCTATATTTGGTGTAAAGAGAAGAGGTTCACGCCAACCACGGTTCCCCAATCGTCGCTCGTGTTCCTCCCTACTCCCTATAATGCTTCTACGTTCCAATCCATCATCCTTCACAGAAATAACATAGGAGCTGCATATATTATGGGTGGGTGGCCAATGAAATATGATCCATGCTTTACTTTTTATTTATTTTATATTTTTTTTAACTTTTCAATACAATTCCAGATTACCTTTACACTCATGTCTTTGTATTTATTATATAAATGAGCTATTATTTAGTAGATCAATAAAATGTAAAATATTTACACTTGAAATTTTTATAATTATTTCAACAAACTAAAATTAAAATATTAATATTCTTAAACTTGTTTAAAACTCTGTACTCTACTATTATGTACTAAAAAAAATCACATCCCGTCAAAATAAAATGGAGAATAACTTTATTATTTAAAAAATGACAATGGAAAGATAATATGACTGGAAGTGCGAACTTGAGCCTATAATTACTATAATTTCCAATAATTTGAGATAAGCCCGAATCACTTATTAATAATCAACTAAAGCTAAACTGAAAAATAGATGAACGATATTGTGTTTAATTAATTGGCCACCTACGCCTTAACTTGAATAATAACTTTTCCAATGTTGGAGCTTGAGAATAAGGATCCTAAGCTCTCTGAAAAGCTCTCGATTCCAATGTTGATTTTTGTTCTTGGACTTAATTTTTCCTTGTTTAACGTGCCCCTCCATCTCTTTAGCAAAATCTCCAAAGAGATCCCAATATGATGTCAATATAAAACCCTCCATCCTCACTTCCTTGCCCACCATATTCAAAAGATTTCTGATGCCTTCTCTTTCAGTCCAAACCTGCACCAACAGTTACTAGTTACCAATTAATAGCTACAAGTGTAGAATATATACACAGATAAAACATCTGAAATGGATTTTATGACCCTCTTTAATTACCTTATTATATTGAGAAATCATTCCGCAAATTGCTATCCGTGCGTGCTTGTTCACATGGTTAATTACAGCTTCAAGCATCTTACCGCCAACATTGTCAAGATAAGCATCAATACCATCAGGAAAATACCTGCAAATTTCAAGTTAAACAATCACAAAGACTAATGAAGTGCAAGTAGGAAAAGATATATTCCAATACTATACAACATTCTGTAGTTAAAAGGAAATTAAAAAATTACTTATTACTTGCTTAAAGCAGCTTCAAAGTCTGTTTCTTCATGGTAGTTGAATCCATCATCATATCCAAATTCCTCTTTGATGAGCTTCACCTGAGAAATTATTCATTAAAATTCAGAAACGAGCTAATACTTATACATAAATATTACTAGATCTAAATGCTTATCTAGCTAATTACTTAATACCTATGCCTTATAATGCATGCAGTTTCCCCTTTGATTATCAATAATTACCTTATCATGGGAGCCAGTGCTTCCGATGACCCTACAATCTCTGAGCTTAGCCAATTGTCCGGCGAACATTCCCACCGCACCACATGCCGCTGATATAAACACATTGGAGCCTGGCTTTGGATCTGCCACCACCTCTATCCCCACCCATGCTGCAAACCCTGGTATTCCTGTAAAATCATACATAATACGTATACATTAGTCATGCCACAAAAACAGCTTAAGATTTGAAATATTAAAGAAAAAAAAGAACCTAGAGAGCCTAGATAATCTGGCAATGAAATCCCATTTGTTGGATCAATTTTTCTGAGGGGCTCAGTGGGCATAACACAATACTCAGCAACTGGTAACAATGGATACACAACAACATCCCCCTCCTTATAGTTACTATCCTTTGAACGGATAACCCTTGCAACCCCAAATGTTGTTATCACCTGCAACATACATTGGCATGCCATGTACGGATCAAAATCATAACAAGATTCATAAAATTAATTGTATGTGAGTATTGCAATGGAGTACCAAATTAATTACCAACCTGGTGAAGCTCAAATTGATCAAAGTAGAGGCCTTCAAGGAGGCCAGTCATTTTGGTGCGTAGATATGGCTCCACAGAAAGAAACAGCATCTCAAGGGCAACGTGACCATCAGCGATTGAATCAACAGCTACAGATATCTGGACACTGCGGATTTTAAGATGATCAGAGGTTGGAACACCGTCAGCTGAATACGCTGCCATGTACAATTCTCGGCTTTCTATCACTGATGTCTCTTCAACTACACCTGCCATTGATTCTTCTACTCAATCAAACAACGGAAAACGGATTAGCTAGGGATTAGCCACTACTTCACAAATATATGGCCATGCCTTTTATATACACTCTACATATAAAGATTCCAACTCATCATTCTTCTTCTAACCGTTTCTTTATGTTTAAACTTAATTGTTTTGATCTTTTCCTTTCACAACGTTTACCTCTTGTGCACCAACAATAAATATGTCAACATTATAAAAGAAATCTACACTGTACAATTTAACAAAAACATTTTCGACATTCTCATCCAACATTTATTTGCGCTAAAACATATATAGAACTTTCTGGTTTGGATTTTAGAGTGTAAAATTTAGACACATAATCTTTATAATAGAATATTGACTGCTTAACCAAATATTATTGAAATCTAAAACTCCTTACAAAATTTCAAAAGTCTTTATCCCAAAAGCCTAAATCACTCCTAATAACTTATAATTCATCATTTTTATGTTAGTTACCTATATCTTTATCTCTTATAAAATTTTCTTTTTTACTTCACTTTATTTGAATAATTTAATGAACGTTGGTAAAATTTTTGAATAAAAACTAATCTCAAGAAAGAAAAAATCTTTTGAATAAAAACTAGTAATACGACTTCCTCATCTCTTACTCTTTCCTTTTTTTCAAAATGTATATTCAACACTTCAATATTTTTTTCTTACTTTGTCTTTTATTTCAGAAATGTACTCTAGGATCCTTTCGTATTTATTTGTGAACTAAAAATTTGTACATAATTGCAATCGAAATTAAGTTATATTTGATTTATGGTATGTAAAATTTTGTTTTGATGATTTTGGTAATGTAAACTGATATCTATGATTTGCTACTATGATCTGGAGATATTCTAGATAACCCATTTTGAATCCCCAGCCGAAACCTTCCTACGTCTCTGGTGTTCCAATTAGACGGGCCCAAAGAGAAAACAATGAAAATTCAGAAGATTTAAATTGAATTATGACTCTATAAATGCATGAGATTGGGAACATACTTGTGCAGATAAGAGTAATATAGGGCAACGGGGTTGATTGAGTTGGCAATGATCAAATTACTTTGTTTGTTAGGCATATATATTTGATAGACAATATGTAAGTATCAATATAATCTCTCTTTCAGGCCTATTGCATGATTTGATCTTATAATGAGATAGTCTCCATTCATCTTAAACTTTCGGCATAAAAAAAAAAAATAAAGAGTAATATAAATTCATCTCAGCATTAGTACACATTACCATTTGCACTCTCATTCACATGGATCATGCATGGTTGCAACTTGCAACTTAAATCCTAACTGAAATAATTAACAACTGATATGGATGACTAATTGATTGTAAATATTTATTTCTAAAAATATATTTTAAATAATAATAAATTATGTTCTATAATTTTATACTTGTTGATAATAACCCAATTAATTACCTTCGAATTATATCTCAAAATTTTATATACTTAATGACGTAGCATCATATTTGGTAGTGCAAATGGGAATGCAGGATTAATAGCCCACTGATATTATAATGCGTGGACTTAATAGCCCTCTTTCTTATACTTAGATTAGAGCAGCCAATTCAATGGGTTTAACTTGGTAGGTGAAGAGGGTAGCGAGATAGGAGGCTAAGAAAGCACCACATGTAACAAAAATCAAAATTGAGGATGAAATAGGTTTTTACTTAGCTACACGCCAACTCAAACATCAAGTTCAAGTATTTAATTATTACAAATATGAAGCATATATATTATATATAGTGTTTGGACACTATGCCTTAACTTGAATAACTACTTTTCCAATATTAGAGCTTGAGAATAAGGATACTAAGCTCTCTAGAAAGCTCTCAATTCCAAAGTTTATTTTATTCTTGGACTTAACCTTGCCATCTTTTATGTATCCTTCCATCTCTTTAGCAAAATCTCCAAAACGATTCATGTAGGATGCCAGCATAAAGCCCTCCATCTTCACTTCCTTGCCCACCATATTCAAAAGATTTCTCACGCCTTCTCTCTCAGTCCAAACCTGCACCAAAGGCAAAACTGATTAGCTACTCTACAATAGAAAAACCAGCATATATGTGTATATATATACACAATATTGTGGCCTATGGAATAGTAGACACACAAACAGTCACACACATCTGCAATGGAGTGTATGGACCCTGTTTAATTACCTTATTATATTGAGATATCATCCCACAAAGTGGTATCCGTGCATGTTGGTTGACATGGTTAAGAACAGCTTCAAGCATCTTACCACCAACATTGTCAAGGTACACATCAATGCCATTTGGGAAATATCTGCATATATATTCCAAGTTTAAATTAAGCACTCATCTGAAATAAGCAGGGAAGGGCACGAAGAAAAAAGTTAAAATGAATAAGATTTGATTACTTGCTTAAAGCGGCATCAAAATCTGTTTCCTTGTTGTAGTTGAATCCATCATCATACCCAAATTCCTCTTTTATGAGTTTCACCTGATTCAAACCCATGCATTTCACCGTAATTTAAAAATAGATACTAGCTAGTTGTGTTACAGGCAGCAGAAGCGGAGCAGCAATTAAATATTAGATTTACCTTTTGATCGGTGCCAGCGCTTCCGATGACCCTACAACCTCTGATCTTAGCCAATTGGCCAGCACACATTCCCACAGCACCTGAGGCTGCAGATATGAACACATTGGAGCCTGGTTTTGGGTCACCCAGTACTTGTATTCCCACCCATGCTGCAAATCCCGGTATTCCTATTATAATTAACTCATCCACACACCTTGTTAATGCCAACATTTTATAATTTCTTCGATCGAGTTACGGAAAGAAATTAAAGAAACCCACCTAAAGAACTGAGATAATCTGGTAATGGAACCCCATTTGTAGGATCAATTTTTCTGAGGATCCGAGAGGATATGACACAATACTCAGCAACCGGAGAAGATGGATTCAAAACCACATCCCCCTCTTTATAGTTACTGTCCTTTGATCGGATTACCCTTCCAACCCCAAATGCTGTTATCACCTGCATTAATTAATTTAACTCTTGTTATGTTGAGAGTTGAGAACAGCAAGTAGGAACTAGGAACTATGAAGAAGCTTACTTACCTGGTTAATCTGAAATTGGTCAAGGGAAAGGCCGTCTTGGAGGCCAGTGAGTTTGGTACGCAGGTAAGGCTCTACGGAGATGAATAGTATCTCAAGCCCAACATGCCCATCTGGGATTGAATCAATCTCTACCACCACACTGCGCAGTTTAAGGTGATCAGAGCTCGGAATACCCTCTGTTGCATACGCTGCCAAGTACCATTCTCTGCTTTCTACCATTCTCTGCTCTCCTTCACTCGCTTTCATGTGCGATGCTTCCCCTACTACGCCACTCAACCCTCGATCTACTATGTACGGACTATGGAGTTGGAGTGAGTGAGAGTGAGAGTGAGAGTGATTTTAGAGAACAAGTGGTCACGGGAACTTGACTGAGACCTTTGAAAAACAAAGGTTAAAGGAATGGCCATAATCAAAGTGGATACTCAAGTGACTGAAGGTGAGCCACGTATTTGTCGCCTCATTATATTAAAATTTCAAATTAACAAAATAATTTTGGTAAGATCAAATAAATTTAAAATTTATTAAATATGTAATTTATATACAATGATGTATTGTTATTAGCTGTGAGACCATAAATGAATGGCTTTTATTCAATGTGTATCGATGCTCATTTTTTATAATGTGCATAATAGTCAATACCAATTTGTCATTTATATATTATTCTCATGGTATTTTTTATATGATGTACATTCAAAAAAAAATTAAACAATTCATTTTACATGTGTCTAAATAAAAAGGAATATCAGTTTCATTCATTCTTCAAGTATATGGTGCTAGATGCTAATTGTATGTTACGCTTTTGAAACTTATATCTACTAATCAGGTCCTTAGAAGCAAGGGTTATTAGTGATACTATTTTACAACCCAATATTTCTAACTGAAACTTGACATGAATTTATTACAATGGACTTCAATATCGGAACTAGATATATAAATATACTCAAACATCAAGTTGAAATTAATGTTCACTTGACTATCACATTCACAAATACATCAAGCATATGGTGTTAATTTGGATACTATGGCTTAACTTGAATAACAACCTTTCCGAGATTAGAGCTCGTGAATAAGGATCCTAAGCTCTCTAAGAAGCTCTCAATTCCCATGTTTATTTTGTTCTTGGACCTAATCTTGCCTTCTTTTATGTATCCCTCCATTTGTTTAGAAAAATCTCCAAAACGATTTAGATATGATCCCACCATAAAGCCCTCCATCCTCACTTCCTTGCCCACCATATTCAACAGATTTCTGATGCCTTCTCTTTCTGTCCAAACCTGCACCAACATTGATTGATTAGAATGGAGATGCAGAAAAACTCAGATAGAGTTGGGCAATGGAGCCTATGTACATTACATATGATCCAATTTACCTTATTATATTCAGATATCATGCCGCAAAGTGGTATCCTCGCATTCTTGTTCACATGGTTAAGTACTGCTTCAAGCATCTTACTACCAACGTTGTCAAAGTAAACATCAATACCATTGGGGAAATACCTGCAATATTACAACTTACACTTTTAGTCCATTAAGTTTTCAACATTATTTTAATTATACTTTGTTTGTGAAATTTTAATCTTTCAATGTGGTTCAATTTTTGATGAACTACTTAAAAAAATAAACGAATGTACTGAAGAAGCATACTAAGAGTTGATGAAAAGAAAAAAGAATTATTTACTTGCTCATAGCAGAGTCAAAATCGGTTTCCTTACGGTAGTTGAATCCATCATCATAGCCAAACTCCTCTTTCATGAGCTTCACCTTTACAAGTGATTAGATTATATTATAAATCTTGAATTAATGATGTTGATGTTTTTGGGCAATGATTAATACCTTTTCATCGGAGCCAGTGCTTCCGATGACCCTACAACCTCTGAGCTTAGCCAACTGTCCGGCGAACATTCCCACAGCGCCGGACGCAGCAGATATAAACACATTAGATCCTGGTTTTGGGTCAGCCAGCACCTCAATCCCCACCCATGCTGCAAAACCTGGTACTCCTGTAAGCTCACAACACAACAACCTCGTACCTGGTTACATTAATTTGTTCTTGTCTAATATTAGATAATTTCACTTTTCAAATAAAAGCACCAAATTAATTACCTAGGGGGCTTAGGTAATCAGGCAATGAAATCCCACTTGCTGGATCAATTTTCTTGAGGAACCCACTGGATACCACACAATATTCTGCAACTGGAGAAAATGGATTTATAACAATGTCACCCTCGTTATAGTTGCTATCTTTCGTTCGGATTATCTTCCCAATTCCAAATGCTGTTATCACCTGCATTTCCATGCAATTAATATTCTAAAATTAATGTTGTATATTTCTATGACATAAAAAATGGTTTGGAGTGTGTGTACCTGGTTAAGCTCATATTGGTCAACGCAAAGACCATCGAGGAAGCCACTCATTCTGGCGCGTAGGTATGGCTCTACGGAGACGAAAAGGATCTGGAGGGCAACATTGCCCTCAGGGATTGAATCAACGGCTAGTGATAACTGCACAGTGCGGAGTTTAAGGTGATCAGAGGTTGGAACACCCTCAGCTGCGTAGGCTGCCAAGTACCATTCTCTGCTTTCTACCACATCTGCCATTGTCATTCTTCTTCTCAAGACACAAGGTAGATGGCTCAAGCTAAATGGAGAGTTAGTGAATTCTAGACTTCTTAAAAAACACCACCAAGTTTAATGAACTTTAATGAAATGTACAGCTCAAATCTAAACAACATAACTCAAGTGACATGATCAGATCTAAATCCACAATGTAAAGTACAGCTGTAAACCAACTTGTAAGACTAGAATTAAAAGTCTAGACCAATTACTAACCAACCTAAATAGAAAAAATTAGAGAATCAAAAGCTACTAACCTAACTAGAAAGTCTAGAAATGAGGAAAGAAAAAATCTCCTACAAAACTGCCATACTTGGGTGGTTATAGATAGGGGTGTAAGGGAAGTCAGCCAAACCGGTAAAACCGACCGAATCGGACCGAACCGGAGGAAACCGGACCGAACCAAGAGACATGGTCCGGTTTTCGGTTTGAATGTTTAAAAAATCGAAGCATTCGATTCGGTTTTCGATTCCTATGAAGAAAAACTGGTGATAAACCGGACCGAACCGAGCATAGCAAAACTACGTCGTTTTGATAATATAGGGGATGGCTTATATCCTAAAATCCCTAACTTCTTCGACTCCCTCACCCTCACTTCAGAAATCATGAAATCCCTAACTCCTTCTCGTTCTCTGACTCAAATCCCTTTCTCTCCTTAGCAATCTCCTCCATTGTCTAACTCTCCTTCATTCTCTTCTCAAATCCCTTGCTGAAATCCGTAAGTCATCTACTGAACAACAGTCACCTCTCTTCTCTCGGTCTCTGTCTCTCTATTCGCTGTTGCTGTCTTGCTCTTTGCTCTCTGGTGACTTGGTGAATTATGCTTCTCCCTTTCTCCCTAAAATTTATGTGTTTATGCTCTCTTGCTCTGTTTTTGTTTATGCTCTCTATTCACCCATGCTTGACTATTTTTTTTTATGTTCACTTCACCCATGCTTGACTAGTTCTGTTTATGCTCTCTGTTCACCCATGCTATCTTGTTTTAAGAAGTAACCTTAAAAAGATAATTCCTGACTGAAAAGGTACTTTGTGGAGAATGTATTTTGGAATGCTAATTTGAGGTTTTAGTTGACGGAAGATGTATGTCATCTTCACAGAAACCTTCTGCTTTTATCATTTCTGTTTCTTTTCAATAACATTTCATTCTTAGAACCAAAAGTCTATTTGTTTTTCCATCTTGATTGATGTATGGTTTTGCACATTGGTATTCCATCATTGTCCCCAGACTATTAGCTAAAATGTTAGGGTTATTATCTTATTGCTAATGAATTGCAGGTTACTGGATAAATTTTATCACTTCTCTTGGCCTTTAGATTACATAAAGAATCTTACTAGAGATTTATTTTCCTTTCTTAGCTTCTTATTGGCCGTCTAGGAAACGGCTATAGTAGATGACTAGTCTGTATAAGTTTAAAAAGCAAGTGAGCATGAAGATGAAATCAACTACTTCTGTCACTGGAAAAGCTTGATGGAGCTTTAGGTTACATTCTCCCATTTTTAGGTTTATTACTGTCACTGACCTAGATATTGGTGATGGGTAATCGAGACATAGCTCATTTGATTGGTATAGATGGAATATCATGAGGCACGTGACCATCTGATCTAATTTGTCCCAATTAATCATACCCTGCAATGTTATAGTGCTGCAATGCAAGCTAGGCCAACATTCATTGACCGTAACCCCAGTGTATAGTATTACTATTAAATTAATTATGCTGGTGTTTACTTCCTAAGATTTGCCTGCATCTACCTCATAACTGCATGTGCACTATATATGCTGCTTAATTTGTAAAGAAGGGATTTTACCACACAAATAATTTTAGCGTTTTCTCTTTATAACTAGTGAAGAGCTTCAATGTGTGACAAGTTTGATACATTGGTTGCATTTTCAAGTGTAATTGGAGTTGGTTTAATTATAATAGGATTACAGAAGAAATTAAAATTAATTTGAGGGGTAGAATAACGAGTAGAGAGTATTTTGGAATATAATAATGAGGAGTCAAGTGTTGTGAAACTTTTGGTGCTACTTGTTGGCAATACTGATATTTTATCTCCTAGCTGTTCAATTGCTTTCATTCTTTTAAATTTATGTGACTGTAGTTTGTTCTGTCTCTCTATTGCTCATGTCATTTTATTGAACAAGCTGTCATTATATTTAGGTAGGATCAATGTAACCCAGAATAGTGGAAATAATAGAAATGAATTGAAACTTGTGCCGCCCTCTTTGTTTTGAATATTTTACTTATGCTACTTTAAGTTTTATAACATGCAGATTATTTTGAATGATTTTTTTTTTCTTGACATCTTGTGTTCATTATTCTTAATGATTGTGAATCAAGCCTGTGTCTAACATTAAGGTATTACTTGAAATGGCATGTTAAGTTCACAAACTCTTCCTTGGTTTTTGCAGTAGCAAATTAGGAATTGGATTGGGATTGGAGTTGCTGCTGATTGGATTTTCTGTGCTTGTATTTCTATTGTGTTTTTGGCTGATTTATTGATTTGCCTGTTTGATAAGTTTGAAAGTTTTTGTTGCAAACTTGCAAGTATCTAGCAATTGTTTTGTTAGTCATTGAACATTGGGATGTCTGATATTTGGCTGTTATGTTGTTATACTGGTTTGTAAAGGAACCCAATTCCACCTGGGTATATTTAATGCTTGACAATGTTCTATGACAATTGTTTGTTGAAAATAGAGCAAGAATTTATGTTGAGAACTTCATTTCTGTTTATTTTCTGCTACTTTAAAGTTTTCCATGAAATAGTACTCTCCTTGCAAAAGTGGTTTGAATCTGGGCAGAAGGTTC
This sequence comes from Cercis canadensis, assembly GCA_003255065.1. NCBI lineage: Eukaryota > Viridiplantae > Streptophyta > Magnoliopsida > Fabales > Fabaceae > Cercis > Cercis canadensis. The sequence goes on along the minus strand of QAOA01006686.1, from coordinate 96,861 downwards.
TTGTTCACAAATACTTGAATGTTTCCAAGCTAGAGCAGCAGGCAAAACCGAGAAAACTGGATCGAACCGAACCAGTTCGGTTTGACTTGTTTTTTCTCAAAAAATTCTAAAAACCAAACTGAACCGAACCAATTTTGTTCGGTCCGATTTTGGTCGGTTTGGGGTGAAAACTGAACCGAACCGGACTGATTACACCCCTAATTATAGAAGCCTATAAATAGGCATTAGTAGCTGATGTAAAAAGTGAAGTGGAAGTTGTGTAGGTGTGACACTCTTTTCAAATACTATTTCAATTAATAAAACTATTCATCTTATAGTCTTTTTCACTTCCTTTCACTCTTTTTACGTTCGGTGACTTATTCACAAATCACCAACACTCCTTTCTATTCTCTTCACATACAAACACAATTACTATCTCCTTCCCATAAACTAACAGATTCAGACATGTATATGGATATGGAATATATAGCATTCATAAATAAATTGATTAAAAGGATTCAACATAACCAAGTGGGTTCTAGAGTTTGTAATAATTACGGTCCTGTGGATGCTATTGAATCCGTATAGGTATTAATCCATATGGAAGCAGTGGGCTCACTCATCTAACATAACCATGTGGATTTCTAGAGTTTGTAATAATTATTTGTCGGCAAAGGGAATGTGGTTTCCTTGCTGGCTTGCACTATTAAAAATTTGAATATTCTACATTTCAATCATAATTCTATAGATATGACATTTTTCAATAATTTTTATTTTTTTAATATTTTTTCTATTCAACACTTAAATCACAATTTTGGGTATGACGTCTTAAACACAGTGACGCATTTTGCCAATTTGCGGCACTCAACGATGTCGCATTTTTTGCACTGAATCCTGCTTTTTCTGTGGGGGAACATGGATTTAAGTTTTATTTCTTTTGCTAAGGTTTAACACTTTACCAATTACCCCTATTTGGTAAATGATCATTTTCATGCAAATTGCATTCACACCCTCTCTCCCCACTAGACTGAGAGTTGATCTCCAAGTTTAGGCATTTCATTGGCAAAATCAGTAGCCTGCAGTTGGGTTTTGCAATTGGCCCAACTCTGCTCTGCATGAGTGCTTCCTAACAGCTAGCCATTGCCATTGCAATGATCACAACAATCTTGTACTTGCTACTGGCTAATGATTCCATATGCATGTTAAATTCAAGGGTTCCTCTATTTGTTTTTTGCGCCACTCTTATATTTATATTCTTTTTACAATTATAAATTTACTTAATTTTATAATTTACATATTTTATTCAATATGGATATAAGTCTAGATAAGCATAAGAGGTTCAAGCAAAAAGTTTTAAATAAGTTGAATGAAATATGTAAAAAATGCAGCACTGTGTTCAAGGTTCTTTAACTTCAATATTACACTTTTTTAAACTTATTTATTTATTTGTTACATTTTTAAAATTATTTACTTAAATATTATACTTTTAAAAAAATTACAAATAAAATAAAAATTAATAGTGTAGGGTTTACTGGACACGTTGTATCTCATGTGATGCGTTCAGTAGGGACACGCTACTTAAGATTTGGCGTGCCCAATTTTTTTCATTTTATTTTTTCTTTCATTCTTTCACTTTCATCTTTTCTCTCTTCTTTTTTATCTTCACTCTTTCTTCACATGTGGCTACCCTTTACCATTTCTCTCTCACTCTTAACTTCTTTTTCTCTATTTCATCTTCACACATTTTTCTCTTTCTTCTGCCACATGGGACATGCCAGATCTCATGCGGCATGTCCCCACTAGACACACCACATGGAATACGGCGTGTCCAGTGGACTCCACGTTATCATAATTTGTTTTTTTTTTAATTTTTAATTTTTTAAAAAGTGTAATATTTAGATAAATAATTTTGAAAGAATAATAAATAGATAAATAAGTTTGTAAAGTGTAATATTGAGGTCAAAAAGCCCTGAGTTTAGCCAAAAAAAAGCAGAATTCAGTGCCAAAAATGCAGCATCGTTGAGTGCCTAAATTGGCAAAATACGACACTGTTCAGTGCCGTAACTTCTCAAAATGTGGCACTAAAATTATGACACAAGTGAATAGAAATAATATTAAAAAAAAATTATTGTAATGAAAAAAATAATTTAAAAAGTATCGTATCTATAAAATTATAATTGAAATGTACAATTTTCAAGTCTTTTATCCAAGATAGCACTGAAACGCCTCCTTATAACGCGTACCCGTTTCGGAGACGTCTCTGAAACGCGAATCGCATACTAATGAAAGAANAAAGAAACACTTTTTTTTTTTTCCTATCTCTCTCTTTTGAAAGTGTTTCAAAACGTCTTCACCAACACAAAAGCCATCGTAAAGTACCTAAACCTCACCCTAACGCCTCCCTAGAATTAGGAATATACCAAAAAAAGAGACTTTATTGGTCAGATAATTTTTATTTTGGACAATCTCATGGATTATTTTCCAAAAAAAAAATTATACTGTTTACCAATATTTGCTCATTTCAGCTGAAAAAACAATATAATTCACATAATTGTGTTACATATACATTAAAAAATATTTATAATATACTAATGATATTTAATCAAATATGATAACTTTTATTACTTAAATTTTGATTGATGATTTATATTTTGAGTTAATACTTGTTAATTATTACTTATTTGTTAAGGATTAATAGTTGATATTTGTAATACTTACCCGTACTCATGCTAGATAGCTTTTATCTAGGCTTGCACTTACACATATGCTCCACTCCTTTCACTTCTCAACTTGCACTCCAAAACAAAAGACAAGATGGTACAAAAAATTTCAAGTAAAAGAATTCAAAAAGCGCTAGAAGGAGGGTTTGAACCTCCGACCTTGTGGTTAACAGCCACACGCTCTAGCCAACTGAGCTATTCCAGCACCGTGTTAGGGTTATATACATAGTTTATTAAACAATACTTAGATAAATTAATCAGGAAAGATTACGTAACTAGTGGTAATTTTCCACGGGAAAGCGTGATTTATTAGGAAATATAATTGGGATTTGGGAAAGGAATCAAACAGCGCAAGACTACGGTATCCTGCGTATACAAGGCAAGGCACAAAAGTTCTTGATATACACTATACAGCTAGTAAAAGCAAACACATCAAGTTACACGTTACGCTACCAAACAAAAACACTCTCTCTCAAGTCTCAGTCTCAATCTCAAATCGCTATTCCTACTCGCATCTCCTCTGGTGTCTGGGCCCTCCGCCCTCCTCTTCACCCAAGGTGCTCTTCCCATCTCTCTCTCTCTCTCTCTCTCTCTGGCTTTTATTTTTGTTAGAAAACCCTCTTGTCCCCACCCCCTCTCTGAATTACTCTACTTTTCACTTTCTATATACTGGTAACTGGGTTTTGATTTGTCTTTTCTCCCTTTGATTTATAATTACTTGATCTGGAATTGCGATGCAACCTGCTCCTCAAACAATCTTATTTAACCATTCCGTAAGTTGATTTTCGTGATGCAAAATTCAAACTTTCAACACCCCCAATATAATTCAGAGCATGAGATTTGATTTGATTAATAGATGACTGTAACATCCATGTCAAAACATATGCATCGTCTTAGCAATCAAAAGCCCACTTTTTTCTTTTTTTTTGTTGCAGTTGAAAATATTTTTCGCGTTTGTTTTTCATACCTCAAAGGTGTGGACTTGGTAGTTTGACTTGACTGGGTACTATTTTCAATTTGAAATTATGCCGTATCTCTCTCTAGACTCTAATCTAAACCTTGAATTAGAATTAATAATATATAGGAACTTCTTTTACGAAGAAAGCAGCGAATAATGGGAAGTAAAGCACCAAGCTGGGCTGATCAATGGGGAGGAGGTGGATTTGGTAGAGAGGAGGAAGATGAAAAGGTGAAGAAAGGCGGCGGCGGCAACAAGAAGATGGCAGATGCTAAGGCGGCGGCATCTGCAGGATACGATAAAGCCAAAGCAGTTGCCTCGGTGGGTGCTGACAAAGCCAAGACAGCTGCTGTAGTGGGTGCACTCAAGGTTAAGAGCGGCACCTCAGCTGGAATCAAATGGGTAAAGAGTCAGTATCAGAAGAGGACTTCCTCTAAGTGATCTAACTCGTCACTTTATACTTTTATAAGTTGATGTGAACAGTTTCAATAGCTTTCGCTTTCATCCACACACTGGTTTAGCCCTCACAAAGATAGACTAATAAAGGAATTGTTTGAGTAGAGAGTTTATTTCAAGATTATAATCCTTTCTCATTATCAGTAGAATATATTGCATTATTATCGAATCCATGACTGGTTGGATACATTTAGTGAAAGTGAATGCCCTCGGCAATCAAAGTCGGCGATAAGTTATTAATTTTCTTAATCAGTTTTTTGTTTACTCATCGGCAGAGGTGACTGTTTTAGTTTTTCCCCGATTAAATACAATACAAACCAAATTGGGTAAACAAATCGAGAATCAAACCAATTTATAACTAGGAACAATACTCTGGAAGTCCCACTTTCTTTAACTATCCATGGGAAAATAATATAAAAAAAAACATTTCATCTAAGAATGATAGAAAAATGATGGAAATTTTATAAAAAGCAGCAGCATTCATAAGATAGTCATCAATCAGATTACAAGCTTTGCACGAGAAGTGGTTCAAACGAGAGAATTTACAACTAAGCTAACTTCTTCACACTGTTTATTCTTTTTGAAAGTCGTATTCACATGTTTCAGATCATCCCAAATGTGTTCTCCCCACTGTAAGTCATGTACAGAAATCCATCTTCATCCTTATTCTCCTCGTAAATTGCAGACATCATAGACGCTGGCATCAACAACACACTGCTTAGTTCACAGAATAAATCCAAAATAACCATTGTTCAAAAACATCATTCATCTCACCAGTTGGCGGTAGAATGTTCTTAACAAAAATGAAGATGGCCTTCTCAGGACTCAGCTTGATTCTCTTTCGCACCACATACACAAACTGGCCGACAGTCAGATCAGCAGGAACCAGATACCTAACATTCACCACATAATAGATCATTTGGATAATCATCAGTATTCTAAGAATAAGATTTCAATGAATCTACAATTACCATTCACAAGGCCACAAGAAAACAAAAAGCGTATAAGCATGCCGGTATCTTCTAGAGATACATTTTCCACAACCTTTTTGGCTTTTCCCACAATTTTGAAGGATAGGATGGGGGAAGAAATAGTGATCCAACAAACATATCACTCCCATCTAGAACAAGTTCATACTACAGATATACTTAAGAAATAAACTCATAATGCAAATCAGACTACTCACGAAAGTATTCTGAGAGATACATCAACCAATCTTTTACAGACAAGAGGGGTGAGGAATTGAAATTCCCACCTCTGGGTGGATCAGGATCAAATATAACTTTTTTTTTGGGTGGGGGACTCATTACAGAGAGAACATTCCAATGCCCTCTCTTACCCAATGCCAGGAAGAAATTTACGACACGTGAGAGATTTCAACATTCTGATACTTCAATTGTTGATTAAAAAGTAAACAGTTGCTAGAGCTCCCCACATTGAACCACGTGAACGGGCATTCACATCAGCGAAACCACAATGGCTCAAAGTCCAAGTAAAAGTAAGTGACAATTTTAAATTTTATGTCAAGATTTGAAGTTGCAAAAGATATAAGAAACTAACTTTTTCTTATCAATTTCAGGAACATCACTCTTTTCAGCCCTTTCCACAATCACCTGCACCAAAAGATCAGCAACATTAATAAGTAAGAAGTGAGATTATAATAATAGATTCCCACAACAGAAAGCAAATCTTACTGGTATTCTATCAGGATACTTTTCTCTGATGCGAGCTGCTTCAGCCTGCCTCCTTTCTGGCATGTAATGTTTGTGCATATTAGAGAATAGAATTGGAGGTACAGGGTGAAAGATAAGTTTATGTGCACTGCCACATGGGTGTGATGTTAAGTTGATACTAACAAGTAACGACTTTTAGTAAGCTTAAAAAATATGACTATGAAAATAAATAATTCAGATCACCAGTAAACAAGACAATTAGCATAACTGACGTCTTAACAAATAAGACCATTCAGGAAGTAACACATTACATCATGAAGCAAGATAAAGTAAATTCAAGTGCTATGCCTCAGATCATTGTTTCTTCTAAACTAAGTGGAAAGAGGAGGAGGAGGGGGGG
>QAOA01006686.1:37440-90602 GCA_003255065.1 Cercis canadensis | reverse complement strand
GTGGAGGATATCAGCATAAGGAATTTGCATTAAATTGAGTACAACTTTCTATCTAAGAAGTTCCTTTTTGAAGGGAGGATAACTAATGGGGTACAAAACTGCAAATTTTGTGAACCAAATTTCGAACTTTAGTTGATATAATCTAGATGATGATGAGTTTGACCTAAACTTTCCTACCCCCATCAAAACCCCAATAAAAAATTGCAACCAACATCTCACAATCCTCTGATCACACAAAATTCAAATACTTTACCCTCCTACAAGATGACCTCAGGAGTCAATTTAATTTTCGCATATGCTATCCAACTTAAGCCATGTAATGAATATCAGAGAATCTATAAAAATAATAGACAATAACGAACCAAGAGGGTGTTCCATCTTGAATGAACTCTTAGCCATGGCAACAATCTGCAGCAGAAAACGGGTAAAAACCTAATTACAGAGTTAGGGTTTGCTATGAACAGAGCGACTGATCAAACAACAAACTCACAAAAACAAAATAAATTTACAATGAGAAAGAGAGAGCCAGAGATTGCTTACGAAACGAGAGAGCCAAAGGGGTCCAAGATCCCTAAAACGAGAAAGAGAAAGGAGAAAGTACGAACAACCCTGTAAGCAAAGTAAACCTTACTATATTCCCTTTTTTTAACGCTGAGATAAGCGAGTCCATTTTCCCTAGGAAAGTTCCATCCCAAATCCTAGGCTTAATTACGACATCGTTTCAGAATTGGACTTTGCCGATCGTTAAATCTTTTGGGGATTTTAAAATAAGAAATTTTTTTGATATTATATGTGTATGTTATATTATATTGACGTAGCAAATATATATAATTTTTATATTTTATTTGATATAAAATTAATTTATCTTATTTTCTCAAACAATTATACACATATCATTCATACATAAGTTATTCTTATATAATATGACATACAATAAAGTATTTAAAAAATCTCTTTTATAATATTATATAAATATATTATATTATATTAATGTGATAAATATATAAATATATGTAATATTTATATTTTATCATATATAAAATATAATTTATCTTATTTTTTAAAATAAATTTAAAAATAATTAACTTATTGACTATTTTTGTATAGTATGACATATCATATAAATACAAAAAATATCTAAGAAATGTCTTAAATTTTTTATCAAAAGAAATTCCACAAAAATCTTACCGGTTAAGATTATTATGATTTTCATTGAATAATAATAATTAGACATGATTTAAAAAACACAAATGTTTTTATCAGGAAATTTTAAGTGGGCTTACTTAAAGTTCAAATACTAATATTAAAAGGACATAGCCTAGTTTGTTACGTATAAACTTAATTAGCTTTGACGAATTTATAGAGTGCCACTTCTATTTTTATTTTATTTTTTACAAAGAATTATATATAAACTGAAAAGATTGTTGAAAAACATCTCCCAACTACACCACACCACGCAAATTGATTATGATTATTATATCTTGTATAAGCTAGCTCTATGATACAGTGTTATCTCCGATAAAGTTTGTACTTCAAATCTCATGAGTTCTTGTCAACATTAGTGTCGGATTTCTTTTTTGGACCAAGGGAAAAAAACAGAAGAAGAAGAGACGGGTGGGTGAACAAAAGCACTTGAGCTCTATTGGGCTATTTTTTGTTGCTCGAGCTCAATTGGGCCTCAAAGCCCACTTCAGGATTAGTCTGCGATACCTGAGTTTTGGGCCAAACACAAGACTCACGCAGACCACAGCCATTCCTATTACAAAATCATACGCGCATCTCCAAATTCCAATAATACATTTTTATAATGAAACTCAAATTATGAATATATGATGTTGTGGGCTAGTACTAGTTGTAGTGCGAGTATGGTCTGGAAACTTCTTTGTAGAGTATTCACCCAACCAAAGCAACACATAGAAGCACATGTTTGTCGTAAAGTGCCACGCGTACGGCCCATAAAGGAAGAGCGCGATCAAGATGGGAATCAATCAAGAAACAGAGGAGCAAAGGTGGACCCTCAAGAACGTACGGAAACAAGTGATGATCTGCGTAAGCAAGGAATAGGCTTTAGAGAATACCAGTAGAAGTAGGCCAAGTGTTGGGTCTATGTTCATTTCATGTATAGTCACTCCCTCCTAAAATGACCCTTCATTTGGGCCATCCAATCACACAAATTCTACACTGCACGAGTCCCTTTGCATTTTGCAGTTTCTAGTACTTCTAAAAAAATTTCTACCAAACAAGTAGGCCCCTATATGTAACCCTTTTTTTATGGCCTTCTTCCTTCATTCAGCTAAAATCTCTACGTGCACCCTCTTTGATTTTCTTCTATAAAAACCCTGCACCTGCAGCAAGCAAACACATAAGTTGAGTGAGTCCAAAGTGAGCACACTTCAGAAGAGAGAAAAAAAAAAAAAAAAGAGAGTGAGAACACTTGGAGCAAAACAAACACATGGCTCGCTGCTATTCAGGTTCCACAGGAGCTGAGGAAGATGAGCAATCAAGCTTTGGCAAGAGATGCTTGCCCATTCTAAGAGAGTATAGGGGTAGGTTTTACATAATAAGAAGATGCCTAGTAATGCTACTGTGCTGGCACAAGTATGACTGAACACACTATTTAACTTTATGGAACCTTGAGCTTTTGTTGGTTCTTAATATCTATATATAGATATATAGTTGTTTTCTTATCACAAATTTGAAAATGGAATCTTTCTATATACAATTTACGTGATTTATAATGTAAACATGCACATCAAGAGGTTTCAACAGTATTAAATGGTTGAGTGTAGTCATTCTCACATATATTGCCGTATCCTTTGTGTAATTAATATTTCAAGTGTATTGAAGATAACAATGGCTTCGTTCATATATAGAAGCTTCTTGTGTGTATTGATGATCATATCAAGAGCCATTGCACTAACTGAGAGCAGGTTATGGTTTTGTATCATTTCGTTTTCTGTGTGTTCTCTTGTTGAGAAAATGACTTATATATGACAACTGAGACTCAATGTTGTGTGGTTTCAACTTTCAACTATTGAATTACTGTGTTCTGATTTTAAATTGATAAAGCGCAATCATTTTTCACCAATCTCAGGTGTTTGCGCTATCAGAGTCTCCATATAAATAGTTGTTGTGTATAAGAGCTTACCCACAATTTGGTTCGTTTTTCTCTTTCTTTGATTCTTAGATATTTGTGTACATTTCATTTCATATGGTTATTAATCAAACACTTCGCCCACTATGGTCCTTGTGTGGCTACTATTCCGTTGCCCTAACTATATGCCGGACGTGGCATGTGAATGGAAAACCCATCCCTTATTTATGATTACTGGTCCGCATTGCATCATCGGCTTTGTACAACAAGTCAATATGTAGAACTAGGAAAGATTCATAGATACATGATATATATATATATAAAATACATGCCTTAATTCTAATACATGAATGTAAATATAAATGAGTTAGTCAAATAAAAATCGGTTGTGAACTTTTTAAGAGAAAGGAAATAAAATAGCACCAAGATTAATAGATAAAACCTCTATTAGTCCTAGCTAACACAGACATATAATAGACGAGTTATCTCCCATTCTCCAATAATTTAGGGTCTGTTTCTTGAAATTTGGATTTGTATTAGATCAGTTGTTAATTAAACTGTCTTAAAATGTCAAAACCAGCGTTCATGAGAACCAGTTATTTTGAACAGTACTGAGTTTGGAGTTTTGAGGCAGTTTGGACACAAATACAAACATACAATTAGCAATGATTAAGAATAATTGAGCATAGTTATTATGTTATTTGTTACAAAGTAACAATTTTATATAACCACATTAATTAAACACTCAAACTTCTTCCAAGTTCCTCTATTAAAAGGTAACTTTTCATAATAATCAAATTTATCTTTAGTATTGAAAAAACAGCTTAATTAATTAGTGATTATGAGGATATCTTGTTTTTGCATTTCTTTGTCTGTGATCTAATCACATAAGTCTATGAAATTTTAGAGAAAATAATTACTATGAAATGTCCCTCTCATGATAGTTCCTTTGTTTAGCTTTCAACAAACCAGATGGTTAGCTGGACCTAAGTGTAACGACGTGAGAATATTAAGCTTGTTGTGAACCAAGTATATGATCCATATCATTTAGTTGTTATTTGATTTGCCAACTCCAAAACCAAAAAGACATATAACTAAAGAACGCTCAAAATTTTCTGACCCTAACTGGTTTTGGTACAATCTTATGATACAAGGCATAGTAACTCTTAAATTGCAGGCAGTGAAACATGTGATGAGAAAAATCAGAAAACCATTTAGATGCATCAGTTGTATAAGCGAAGGAATCACTGAACCTACGAAGTGCCTCATGAGAGGTTGGACATGATGAGTTAAGAGTGGCAGAAACCAAAACCTACAAAGCTAGAGAGAGCAAATTAGGATTCTCTTTTATTTGTTTTCTTCTGTGTTTGATACATAAATGCTGATTGAACAGAACCAACATCCCTCTCCCTCTACCCCATAACTCATAAATGCTCACATTAAAAGCTCCAGATTTGTCTCCTCTGAGCTTTTTCACGATTCCTGTACCATCTTAAATTAATATTCCAACTTCCTTAGTTGCAAGGTGGTTGGAAACTTAAATGCAACTTCTTCAATGCTACCACCACCAGCCATATTTCGTGGTCTCTAATGTTGGGCTTTACCTTGTTAAAAACTTGGCCTATCTCCCTCTCTATCTCTCTTCTTTGTATTGTACATCACCTCAACCCAATATGTCGACCCCCCCTTATAGTGTTTCTTCTCCATTCATAGATCACTGTCAGTCCCAGTTCCTCATCACTCTCTTCTACTCATTTAAATCAAGCCTTATTACTTATTACTAGTATCTATCTTCATCAAAACGGGGACCCTTTTATTCTGATTCAGGTTTTTTTTTTGTTTCTAATGGTACTTCATTTGTATCTTGTGTGTTTATTTTACAGCGGAAGGTTGAGAACTGAGGAACAAGTTGAAGAAGCAAAAAATGGCGACTAGAGTCGAGGGGTAGAGGGGACCGGTTTAACGGGATATTGGTCCGGTTCAATAAGAAAGCAATGCTCAAAATGGTCTTGGGCTTTGCTTTTTGATTGAGCCGTGCCAATATCACGTGCCACTGCTCCTAAAACCCCCGCAGCCCCCCTCTATCTAATTCACCTTCCAAGGTAGTTCTGCTTTTTGGCCTGCTTTTGATATTACAATTGAATAATTAAGAGTTGAGGTTAATTTGGCTTGAAAGACTATTATTACTAATTATTTCTTAAGCTTTCTGCTCAATCTAGCATGGTACACTTCTTCACTTCATGGTATATGTTTGAGTTTTGGTCTTTACAATTTCGCTTTGGTATCAAGACACATCAGTTATTTTCTTTCATGCATCCTATGGATACTTTCATTCGCACTCTGCCTATTGGAATTTGATGTTGTAGACTAGAACATGTTATTCAACTCCTTGTGCAGCTCTTCTCTTGAAGCATTTTGTCTCTGTTTCTCTACATCCACAATCATTTCATTTTAATAAATGATATGTATATAATTGAATTCTGATGGCTAAAATCAAACATATATACTATTATTTTTGCATTAAGAGATTCCCCATATCTCAACACATCTTCCTACTTGTTTTGAACGATATGGTAGGTGAAGTCCCTTGGACCACACCTTAGTAGGTAAGAGAAATTTTTTCTTTGATTCATTTTCCATATAGAAACTGGGAAAAACAAAAGATGGGCTTCAAGTATCACAGTTGCGAACAAGGGTATTGAGATATACAATACAAATATTCATTCATAACTAAATTTTTAAACAAAAAAGCTGAAGAACTGAAGTTATTTAAACCTTACATTACAATTTTAGAATTATGTTTATAGTTTTTGTTTCTAAAACAATGGTTTGAGTTAAATTTGTAGGACAGAAGCAGTTTAGGTATTGCTCTTGGCAGCTGAAAGCTCTGGCGATGTCTCCTTAAGTAATATTCGATTCTGTACGTATGCCCTGCTAGCTACTTGCAGCAATAAATATGTAGCAGAAGCGGAAGAACCAATGAAAACAACAATTCTACTTATTTCCATTTTTGTGCCTTCATGGTGCCCATCCCCTCTTTGCCTTATTCCATTTTATTTTTCCTTCATACAGTTCTCATTCAATTAATGCTCCGTTAACTTCTTTTTGTACACCGTCCTACTGAAACTTACCAATCATGAAGTAATTGGAACTTAGCCTATTTGCCCCATCTTCAACACAAGTTAATAATCCATTCCCTCTTAACCCTAAACTACCAGCCAAAAATTGGATTTTCCTACCAACAACTTGATCACCTATCCACTTTGGACTTTTTCTCACCAAACTTTAGCCAAATTAGGGCTCCTAACCACACCCCCATATTGTTGGCTTTTGCTTATTCTAGAGGGTCTCGTCATTAGATTTGCGTTTTTTTTTTTCAACAACTCACAAATCGCCCATGAAACAAGCTTAATTGACTCGCCCTAACAGAGGAAAGGTCCAAAGAATTTAGGTGAAACGGTGTTTCTCTTCTCATGGTTGCTCTATAATAATAGGGAAAGTCCAAAGAATATTTCAAAAGATATTGGACCAGCATTGTCTTAGTTGGAATCGCTCGGCTTTCCTTTTTTATACCTTTTTTCGATCTTTCTGTAATGAACTTGTACAATATAGTTGCATTTTGTTTCAGCTAAATTAGTATTTGGTGGAGGAAAACATGCAATTTTGTTTCACTCGTTGGATAGTAACATTTGAAGCTAGTGCCAATCGTTGCTTTTAAAGGAGTTAATTAATAATATATTTCTTATGAGTCTTAAAAATTGATAAATATTTCCTAGTTGCAATTCTCTTCTCCCTTGTTTTCTTTCTGGTGTAATTGTTGATTGTTTTCAGCGGTCTATTGATTAGTGAAATACCCATAAGGAGTGGATAATGTAAGCAATGAAGAACACAAGATATAGAATAAGAAAAGAGATCATTGAGATTAACTTGAAGAGTTTCAACCTAGCTAGCGAGACAGAAAAATGAAATTTAGATGGAAGGAAGGGCGCCAACAGCCACCCTGAAGATAGCTATATTTATTAGGAGCTTGATAGCCATGGAACTATTAACTTACAAAGTGGCATTTCAAGCATCAAAAAATGGGTGGGGACTATTCTCTTCTCTTGCTTCCTCATGTGGCTGCTACCATGGTCATTCTCCTCTATTAAAATGTAGAAGGTCCATGGTGCAACCCCTCTCTCTCTCTCTCTCTCTCTCTTTTGTGTAAAATGTTGATATTTATCTATACTCAGAAAAATAGAGAGTGAAAAAAAGAAAAGAAAATGTTGCATTGCCGTAGCATTAATCTTCCTGAGTTAGGAAGAACTAGAAAGTGGCACTCCACAAAGCATTTTCACCTTCTCCACACCGTCTATGAACTTCTTTGATCCTCTCAGCAGATCTGCAGATTCCACTGCAGCTCCAATCAAATGAAGCAACACACACGTTGCCTGCCTGGGCCTTCCATTCACAATCTGCAATAACTCATAATAATCCTTAATTAAACAAACCAGATAAATGATTAACGATGTTATCACATACTTAATTTACAAATTCTGAATAAAATTTCACCTGGTGGAGTGCCACAACAAAGTCTTCTGTCATCTATATGCTCCGCATCAAGTCCAATAAACCAAGCTCCTAATGACACATCTTCATTAGCATACTTGTGGAGAACATGCCTGAGATAATCAAATACACGTTAATCATCATAATAAGTATAGAAATTTGCTTTCATTTATCTTTCCTCTTCTACTCTTGTTGTAGATAAACTAGGACTTACTGGTTTATTGAAATATATGTAGCCAGATCTTTTGAAACGGCATACAACTGTCCTGTGGCGTGACGGAAGTACTTGTTTCCAGCCTCACCGAATTTCCAGTATTCAGGTTCATGGTACCTTACCCCTCTGTGCAACAAATCAAGCATGTGAGAAGCTACAACTTAAACAGATCTAAATCTCTCTTCAAATAAAACAAAGATAATAGAAAATTGTTCTCACTTTTGAGAAAGTACAGGTCCAGATTTCATGCATCCAATGTATACACGTGGTTTTGATCGGTGTCTAACTAGAGTTTCTCCTAGTGTTGCTGAAACAGATTGAATAGGATACTGAGACAAATATAACATATACAAAACAGCATGATCCAGACATACCATGCAAAGATAAACACAAGTCTGTAATAGGAATACATCTTGAAGGCTTAGGAAGTAGTATTAATATACTTAGTAGGTGAAAAAATTCAAGAAACCTTCTTCAGTTGATTCTCAAATTAAAAGGGGGGAAAACAGTAGAATTTTCAATTTCCTTTATATGAAGCCAAATTTTCAGAGTTTGAAAAACGATCATATACCTATATTTACATGAACATCATCATCAACTTTGACATAGAAGTCTGCATCCCATAATCTAACAGCAGTAGCAAAGTATGTCTTTGTCTTTGCTGACAATTCAAGGTATCCTTCAACATGGTCCTGCAGAAACAAAGTAGACAAATGTGACCATGATCATACAATCTTGTCAAGTGATTATACAAGTAAAACAAAAATGAGAAAGAGAGAGAGGGGTGGGGGTGAGCAGCAACGAGATGAAAAGGATTATAATTAATACCAGCCGCAGGAAATCTCCATGCTTTTTGTCCTCTGCTTCAATAGCTCTGTCTAGGATACCCCCAGAAGTAGCACTAGATAAAAGAGGAAAAATTGTGTACAATGAACTCTCTCCCAATGAAAATATCTTAAATACAATGTCGTAGAAACATGGAATTATAATAGTGTCGGCAGGAAAGACAAGATCATGCTTCCTAAATGCACAAAGACACTTATTTTGAGTCATAACTAATGTAATGTTTAAACAAAGCATGTTGAATTGAGGTTGAAAAATATTAAATTGTCTCCATTGATGAAACAAGAGCACAGAGAAATAGGTACCTGTGACCAATTACAAAGCGAATAATAATGCCCTTCTCTTCCTCCAACTTCTTCCTTTTATCACCTATTCTCCAGGTTGTCACAAGAAGCAATCATGAGAACAACAGAAGGAATTTTTGGGAGGAAAAAAGTAAAAGATTAGGAAATAGGAATCAAAGTATGAACCTTGTGGCATCCAAGTCGCGCGAACTGAATCTCTTCTTTTGCGGCTGCTAAAAGCAGTGTTAATTCCTACCACCATTACGTACCTTCTCTTCCCAGATGATTCAGGCGTTTTTACATATTGTGATACAGGAGCACCACCTCGTATAGACTCTTGAACTGCCCTTGCAGCCGCTAAATCCATTTCTAAATTTGAAATTGTCTTATCCAATGTTCTGCATTCAATAAGTTTGATACAACAAATTACAAATATCATCATGATCATGGCATATAGATTAAGATTACGTTAATTGGAAACTTACCCTGAAATGCCTTTAGAATCACGCTTCACTTCCTTCTCTTGTAACTAAAGCACATAGATACGGCAACATTAGATGATAAACATAACAAGATTATTCAATTTAAAATGCATTTTCAAAGAAACGATGCTTACAATTCTCGAAATACAACCCTCTGAAACTAGATTCAATTTTTCAGCTTCCATTGCTGTTGTCCGTCCAAGTCCTTTAGGTTCAGGAATAATCCACGTCCTGCTACATCATCAAGCTTATTATGTTAGAGAAACTTCAAGAATATCCCTATTACTGAAGATTATTACGTTTCTTTAATCATGTCTCTTCCATGAAGGCATTCAGTGTGGCCACAGCAGCAGGTACATTAAAAAAATTAATTCACCGCCAAATAAGTTGAACCATATTTAATTAATAGAAAGGTAGATCCCGAAACTAAAAATTTATCTTTTAAGGTTTCAACAAGTGGTAAATCTAAATTAAGGCCTTCAGTTACAACTACCCTAAAATAAACTAACAATGCGAATTAATAATCAGATGTCAAAGGTCTTCTTAGTTGGTGGAATGGAGGATGGGGATGGTGTAATATAACAAGATATTGTACAGGTTCATGGTCCACAAATTTTTTTTTTTTAAAAAAAGTAATTTTTTTACTGCCAAAAAAGCAAATTACAGAGGATTAAAAATTGCAGAGAAAATCATAAACATGAGTAATGAGAACTGAACCACCAATTAAATGGGAATGAAACTGGGCAGAGCTGTTGGAACAGAGTTGACTGGCCATAAATAGTTAAGCGTATAGACGATGGCATCTTAAACAAAAAATTGACCTGGTATAGATCATGGCAATTGAATTTAGATCTATCCCACTTCTGCTACCAAGCTTTTGTGAATAAATTATATGTAATACAAGTAGAAGGCGACCCAGAAATAATAAGCTGGTAAGGTAAGTATTTATCAATTGAAACATCTTCAGAAATCAAGATCGTGGAAATTCAGAAATACCCACAACTTTGAAGCCTTGTAAGCCAACGAATTAAGCACTTGAAGACCAGTAACTAACTAATTAGAAAAAAAAAAAAAAAAAAGTAATATGAAGATCTGGGAACACAAATTACAAGATGAAGAGTCCTCAGTAGACTAAGTAATCCATGAAAGAAAGCTTGGACCAATTTTCATAGACAAGGTTGATTAAATTCTCGAATACCCAGAAGAAAATATTTTCCAAAATTTGCAACTTATTGGAAACATACATGATATGAATTGGTTACGCACCTATTGGTGAAGAGCATCCCAGCACAGAAGCTTCCCAGGCATAGAAAAAGTGCCCATTTCTGCGATATGACACTTCTCGAAGGCAGCTCTCCTCTGCTTTTCCAAGTCATGTTGGTTTTTTTTTTTCAAATTAATTTGCAAGTTGTCAATCAATAGGCAAAACCCATGTGCAATAGAGAACCAAATCAAAGAAACTGAGAAGCAGAGGAAGCGCAAGGGATGAAGACTGTAGTAAAGGAACCAAATTGAAATGAAAGGGAGCTCGTGAAGAAAATTTGGGGCAGAGTAGAGACTAAGAGAAAGAGACAGAGAAAGAATCAGAACAGAGAGAAGTGCTCTGTTTTTAACTTCTCCTTTGCTTGTTCCTTTCTTTATCCCTCGCTTTGCTTTGTACTCTCTCTCTCTTTCTGTTTCTCTATCTTCTGTGTGTGGGAAGGCAACTCTTTGCAGGTAAGGGACGTTGGTTGAACAAAACTGAGAGGACTTACTAACCGCCCTGTTTTATATTACCAACAGTCCTCGTCCCGACCATTCCAGTAAATTTTTATTTTTACAAATAAGGTAGGATAGAGTCTACCTTATTTAATGAGCAATTCAGTAACAGTGTATTGCGATGACATTAATGCCCCTCTCTTTGTTACGGCTTACCAGACAACGTGTCCATGTTCTTTCTTCACTGGCAGTCTCGTGGACAATGTGTGCAATACAACTTATACCATGACACGCGTACATGCTCTCTCATCAATCTCTTACTACTAACCACTTATACAAAATAATAACTTCATATAAATTGAAAATATATGGGGTCCGCTAGCATGTGGTTTTTTTTTTTTTTTTTTTAATTTCTTTCATATGCATGTAAAGTTACTCAACATTTGTTTGATCAATTACAAATATATATTTATGGACATAATAATAAAAAAAATACTAAATATTTAATTTTTTCAGAAATTGTATAAATATGCATGGGTAAAGCAAATTACACACACACAAAATCACAAACTAGCAAATTCCAAAATAAATATGTCTAAAATAGGAGCTAATTAAGTAGATTATAACATTGCCAAAATGCAGTCTCAATCAAGCACCAATTTTTGGGTAAAAGGTTGATATGCCTAAAGAATAAAGAAAAGATGGAGAAGGACAGAGGTAGAAAGGTTCCCAAGTTGCATGACTTGGGGTAGGGAAGTCATGTGCATTACATTTTCATGATCTTTTTTTCTTTTTCAATACTAAGAGAATAGTCATATCATATCAGTACTGTTTATGTATAAGGAGGGCCAAGGCAAGGGCTTGACAGCTTCAAATGGAAAATTTAAATATAGGAGAAAAGGATTGTGAAGTCAATAAGTCTACGTTTGACACTGAACAACCACTGAACCCTCACATGGAATGGAATGGAATGCACGGAAACAGATGAATGGCTTTTATTAGGGTCTCATTGGCTTGAAACATAAAGGAATCTTATCTACGCTAATTAAGTAGATTAACCTATAAATGCTAACTTAATTATATTTCTCATGCATCGAGCTAATCATTGCAGTAGGTAGAGGGTTGGAACTTTTATTAATAATTTCCGTTTGTTGTTCTTGCTTAGATGACTCATATCTGATTTATTAATTATATATCCACAAGTTTACTCTTTCCCAGTTTTACTTAGCCTGTATAAAATTTAAGTTCACTTGTCCTCTAGGTAAGTGTTTTGTCATTATTTGCAAACCAAATAAATAAATAAATACAACTTGTTTAAGCAATAATAATATGAAATTGGTTATGTACACACACATATTAATTTCAAACTAAATTGTTTTAAAGAGTAGAGTAGGGTCTATATGTAGAACATTCGGTGGTGGATATACCATCCTCAACTTGGGGTGCTTTTCCTAATTAGAAGCAAATGAAAATCATATTGGACTTACTAAACTTTAGGCAACTTCTTTTGACTTTCTAACATTTAAAACCGATATGTTTATTTAACTTCTTTTATTAATTTGTAGCATTAAAAGCCTTTCTTAAGTCAAAACATAGAATTAGTTTCTTCTTTCAAACCATTTTATGACCTCATCAATAAAAATAACAAATATTTAACAAACTTAACTTCTTCTTTCTTTAGCTTTATTTGTATTTATATATATATATCAATTTTATATTTGCACAAATATATAGAGTCAAAACCTACTAAACATCCTATACCATCTATTTTTTTTTCCTATCAAATCTTGCGTATACGCCTTTGTCAGTGTAAGAAAAAGTATAGAAAAACTATTTTGCAAGATGACTATTCCTTTTAATTTTTTTTTTTTTTTTACAATTCATTACAGCCATGCATGTTACCATAGGAAAGCTAATTTGGTTGAAATCAAAATGAATTTCTAAAATCCAACTTGAGATAAGGATAGATTAATTTTGTCCATCAGTTGGTCACTTTTTTTACCATATCACTTTTTTATCCTGATCAAGTGTAAGTGAACCACTGATGTAGAAAAAACAAAATTTGAGTGAACCGTAGGCAAAGTTCAGAATTTATTTAAATGATGTGTCGTGCACATGATATGATTAATCTGAGTTATAGTATAATTTATAGGAGTATAAATAAAAATAAATTTATAAAATTTAAGTAAAAAGTAATATTTAAAAAAGTTTGAGATAAAAATAATAATATTCAAAACTTGTCTTCTATTTATTAATGAACGGATGTTAGAGTTAATAGAGTAAAGTGTATATTTTAAAAGTTTAAAGAAGTCTTTTTTATATTTTTAAAATTTTAGAGATAAATCACAGGTAACACATAGTTGAAGGGAATTTTTTTTTAGACTATTTCCATAATTTTATCTAATTTCTGAGCGTTGGAACTAACAAAATTGTCCTGTTTTTAAATTAACGAGGTTTTAATACAAATCTTCACAAGATAGTTCACAGTCGGTCGAGAGCACGTGACCAGATCTAGCAAACTTGTAACGTGGAACACTCCAATTGGATGGGATCCATGGGACCCTTCGTCCCCATTAGTCATGTGACGTATTGCCTTCCCAGTCACGTGGATCCTGTAAAAGTCTGGAACCCAGATCACGAGGAACACTGCCAGGTGTCATCATGCCATGAGCCATCACTAAATTTGACGTCTCACGTCACCGGGACATCTGGAAACATCCCTTTTGTCCCTGGAGGGCAATTTCGTCATTCAATATAAAAATGAAATATTATTGGATTAATTACTCCTAAAGTATTGGGATAATTGTTGTGGTAAACATGCTTTCTAAGCTTCAGTTCCAATTATATGTTAGCGTTGGAGTTTAGATTTACTAAAATCTAAGCGATAACTTGAAAAATAATATAAAAATTCTCATGTACTTGCGGACCATATTATTCATCACTCGGATCCAACAAATCTGCTCTATTAAACATNATCCAACAAATCTGCTCCATTAAACATTGCAATAACACGTTTTAATTATTAATCGATAAATGGTGTTATGATGAGTTTTCACTTTGATATGACGTTAAACCAATGCCCATTCAATTATTGTTTATGAGTTCAAAAATACTTTTAATTTATTTTCATCAAAATTTAATTAAACTTTTTATTTTTATTTTTGTATAGGATAGTATTCCAAGTTTGAACTTAATCTTTTTTTTTCACAAACAACTAAAATCTTAATTTCCTCATGAGCCTATCAAAATTTAACATACATAACAAAAAGCAGTATATACAAACTAACTTCGAAGGATACAATCATACAAAATTTTAGCATTTAAGAGCTAGTATGGAGCCAAATTTAATTATGGTCTGCATGCTTCTTAATGATTGCATGGAGGGACCGAAAGGAGAGTAATATCTGTGTAGCCAATGCCCATGCATGTGGTGCAAGACACACAGAGGGTTGGGGTGTAGGGCATGAAGCACCTCCACGTGTTCCCATGATTCAAACTAGTTTCAAATACAGCTTTCACATGTTACCTGATCAAGGCCTCGTGGGACGGGGGGAACATATTGATAAAAGTTAATATAATTTCTTCAACATATTTTTGAAGAAGCATATTAGAGTTAGTTTTATAGTTTATTCCATGGCTAGCTTTTCAGCTATCCTTTTCCCAAGTGTTGGTGAAATCCACATTTGATGGTGTCTTAAATACTTGACAAACCATGTGCCCTTCATCATCGAATCAAAAACTTAGGGTCAAGAGCAGCCCCATGTTGCATTCGTCATAATAAGTAAGTAATAGGGGCTTAAAGGTAATTAAGAAACACTACCAAAAAAAAAAAGTGATTTTCTAGACCTATTAGAGTCCAGTAATTACTTAAATGAAAAAGATGAGAGGGTATTATGTGGTGTGGAAGTGGAGAAGTGGTCCGATCGAGATGCCTTACTTAGTTGCTTGTAATGGGATTCTTTCTCACTTTATAGAAGTAGCACTTCATATTCTCGCTTGAAGCAACCCAAAGGCAAGGCTGCCATTGCACGAGACCAACCGTAGTTTGGTGACTTGGTATAGCTGCTTTATCACACAAGTTTAGTCATGCCTTTGGCTTCGCTCACACTCTCAAGGGTTTTTTTGTCTTTCTCAACAACTCAAAAGTGTATCCTATTGCTATATATGTACGCACTGATAAGAAAGGAGACAAAAGAAAAGCGTTATCTCGTCCAAAGCTACATAGGACTATTGAGGTTCTTAAACAATTTGGAAATTTGTGACTTTAGGGCTACCGCCATTCTTCTATCTACAATCATAATGACTCTTTTTTAGTAAATGGGCTTATGATAAGAACATCATTGTCTATTGTTCTAACCAAATAATTATACTTTTTTGCACATAAAGGAACACAAAACTGTGTGCACATAATAGAGTGCGAGTTTGGATGAACTTAATTAAATTTAGATGCTAAGGGAGATTATAGAGTGTGCGCCATGATTCCATTTTCATAAAGCAACTACGTACTATAAACAAAGATGGAGGAGTATTAAAGATGGATATCTAGGACCCACTAATTTTACTCAGCGCCCAACTTTTCTCAGATATGCTAATTATACTAATACAAAAAAGAAACCTAACTTGCACTTCTTTAACATGTTCACATTGATTGTGGCCAAAAAGATCCTGACATTCTAGATGGTTACTATACTTTATGCATTACATGGTACAATTAGTTCAACTAATTATAATCTCATTATTTCTTGCTACTTATTTTCATCTCTTCTTCTATCTTCCATTATAGAATGGACGTACAAGTTAGATGGAAAAATTTATAGAATTTAGTTGCTTGTCTATGAGATGTTGATCTTCACCATTTTGTCCTTCCCAACAATAGAGACAAAGCAGCCACCCGGTATAAATTATTACCAATCTTTATTATCTGATGGATCCGTGGAGGGCAATGTGACCCACAGTTCTTAGTATAATTGGGCCTTCATAAATGCCACATATTGATGCCCTTATCAAGTGGCCAACTCACTCTAATTCTCTTCCATTGCGCTCTGTCTACAAGCCCCTACACCATGTGATTCTAATTCTATGGCAGAAAGAGTGTCCTCGTTTGGATTGGGAGGGCCACAGACTACAGTTGATTCTGTTTCTATGCCTTCTTACAGTTAGGGGCAGCAAGGGAATTTTCTCAGTTTAACTGGAGTAAGAATGAGGAAGAAGTGAGTAAAAAGCAATGTCATTTTCTGTCACTACCATGAAAGGTATTAAACAATTTTCAGTGATGGCCTTCCGTTGTGGCAATTAGCCATTTCTAGCACACCATGAGAAGGAAAATGTGACTTTCTGAATCACTTCTTTAATTGCCCCAGTTAATGCTGAAAAACTCACTGAAGAAGGTATCAAAATCTGTTGGTGGTTACCCCTTCATATCTGAAGCTTCAATTCATTAAATTATCAAGGCATTCTTAATCCACCTATGAAAAGAATGCTACCAAAACAACATAAGGGTCATTGACCTACATAAGAAATACCCAATGCACAAACATGAAAAAAAGCATATTAGAGAACTGCAGAAGAAAACAAAGGAAAAACACAACCAAGAAATTGAAGCTGTCCCAGAATGATTTTACCCTGGTTTGTTTTATCAGGCAGGTTTCTGGAAGGTAGTTTTACCGTGAGATGTGACTCAATGTCTTTTAACCCTTTGTTTTATTCCTCATATTGGAGAATTCCACATTTGCCGACAAGCTACAGGAAAATAGAAAGGGCTTTTCTTTATCTTGACTAGTATCGTAAAGTTTCCTAACCCGAGTCACTGAAGGATAAATCAGTGTCTAACTTTTCCGGGTGGGAAACAGTTACATAATGAAAGTGACAGTTATTTTATTTCTCTCCGCCAAATCCAAAATACCATGATTGACATCTTAATCATCATTCCCAGACAGTAAGAGGTGCCAGCTACGGTGTTGCTGCTATTATTCCAGCTCGAAAATCAACTCTAGAAGGAGGCAGTGCCACAAAGAAAGCCTCTTTCAAATTACCTAGAATTCCTTTGTCGAATGGATTCTTATTGCCCACATAACGTTGGCGAAAGTTCTCATAAGCTGTCTGCAGAAAAACAATAAAACAGCAACTAAGAATTCTTATTGCTATTTGCTTATGCTTTATTTTAAAATGTTAACCGTGTCAAAAAAAGGTGGAACTGACCTCGTTTATGGTGATTAAATAAACATGGTAGATGACAAGGGCGCCTAAGAAGCCGATAGCAGTGGAACTAAATGCAGCCAATGCTAATGTTTCAGGGCATGTCTTCATCAACCCAATAAATCCAGCACCATTGTTGGACATTCTTTGATGCATTCTCACGCAAGAGAAGGCAAATATGTAGGCAAAGAAAATCAAGGCCAATATAACAAATGTCAAGTAAAATCGATAGTTCCTCTGCATATATTATAATACAAGTGTCAAAATCAGCAATCAAAAAGCACAGTGCTTTAACTGGCCTATTTTATGGTTTTTGAGATTAGCCGTACCATAGCAACGCATTGACCAATCCAAGGGCAGTGGTGGTCGAATCTTTCAACACAATTGTCACAGATAGCACAGTGGCAACTTCTTGGTGGCCGAAAAATTTTACAAACTCTGCAATATTTTAACTTCACTTCCACCCCATTGATAATTACTTTCTTATTCCTTCTTGTTCCATCACCAGCACCAATCTCTTCTGATTCTGAATATTCTTCATCATTTCTAGGAATAATTCCTGGGTCAATTGCGCTAAGGAGAACCAAGTTGAGAAGAACCTGCATCAAACAAAACTGGGAAGATCAAATATGACTTCAACCTGGGACATAATCCTTAATAATGTGAAATCCAATGCATCAGGCAAACTTTAATTTTAGAAAAATGGTCAATTTCTTAAAATCCATAAAGTTTAGACATTTCAAAGTTATAAGTAACTAACAATGAATGTCAAAATCAGAGAGAAAGTAACAAGAAAGGCAGAGTGATTTGCGAGATCTTGGGCCACATATGTGCCAAAAATCCAACTTGAAAGCACTATAGAAAGAGAGGTCAACATTGATCCTCTTGGATCTGGACCACAGATGAGTCTCCCATGGAAGAAAAAGACCTGCATCACAAGCAAACCTTTTTAGCGACACTTACTAAAACTATTACTACGTCACAGAGTATGTACATATATAAGAAAATGTTAACATTTTTCCCTGGCCAAACTTGATAGGCTCTAATTGTCTCCATTTCTAATTTTCTATCACAACCATGTCGCCGCAGTTGATCCTGAAAATCCCTTTTGATTGAAACCCATTTTTCCTTTATAGTTGTACCCATTAGAAGTCCCCTTTTTTTAGCAACCCTTTCTTCAACTTCAACTTCAACTTCTTTCTCTGCATCACTTTTTTCCAAGGTTTGAGAGCCTTCTCCTTCCTCTTTCTCTGGTGAAAAAGCAGTGGATTCCATCACTTCTATTTCAATTTCGCTCCGTTTTATTTCTTTATTCATGGAACCAATTTTCGGTTCCATAACTGGTTTTCATGAGCAAATACAATGAAATTAGTCATTAATCATCCAAGGTACAAAAATAAATAAGTAATCAAACTGAGAGGCGAGAGCGGTTACCTGCGGTAGCGAAGTTCGGTTATCAAAGCCCAATTAAGATGGCCGAAAAACATATATGATGAATTCGGCCCATCTGCTTGAGCCCAAATAAAAAACATTTTAATTCTGAATTGGGCCTATGCTGCTCAAATAAAAAATCGAATTGGGCTTCTGCTCTATTAATGGCCCAGGACAGATGAACATGTCATTCGACTTTGCCACTTAAGCCCAAAAAAGACCAAACCGCCGGGAACAGTAACCGCCTCTGCATAAATTATTACAGGTTTCACATGAATATATTTTCGACATTCATATTTAATT
Source organism: Cercis canadensis (assembly GCA_003255065.1). Lineage (NCBI taxonomy): Eukaryota > Viridiplantae > Streptophyta > Magnoliopsida > Fabales > Fabaceae > Cercis > Cercis canadensis. The sequence continues at coordinate 71,510 of QAOA01006686.1, read as the reverse complement.
ATTTTCATTTCTGAAAACATGATAAATAAACATGTGTTGGAAAAGAAATTGAATATGGAATTTGATAAACTATGCTAATAAAAACTAAATATGTATAGTAATAAGCTGCTAAATATCACACATGAATTTTTTAAACACAAATGGAATTTCACATTAAAAAGAAAAAGATTCTAATATAACCAAGACACAAATACCACAAATTTCATCTGCACTTTATTCAGCTGCGGAAAATCACCAGAAATCATTCTACTTCTTATTACAAGAAGAACATGATCTCCCTTCAACCCAGGAAATTACAATGGAACTCACTTATTCTCACAACGTCTATAAGACACCCCTGACTCAACATAAATAACCATGCCCAAAAATAAATTAAAAAAAAAAAAGACAGAATTTGGACTGGGAGGGATAATTATCAACAAGATTCTTAACTATTTACAAGTGCACACTGCTTCCTGATCTCTCCTTGGGTCCCAGTCTTGACATTAACTCTGCCCATTTTCTCCATGGACTTGGCAAATTCAGCAAAGAAGTTTTCTAGTGACCCCTGAAGCAGTTGGGTGATGATAGACTTGGTAACAGGGCTAGTTATCAATGCAGCATCTGATTGGAATAAACCCCTTCTCTTAAGGACAAGACTATAGTAGCTAAGATCAAATGTCTTGCGACTTCCAGGGTCCATCTCAACAATTGTGGTGTTGTCGTTGATATTCTTGCACTTAAAGCTCTTGAGATTCGCTGCGTATTCGCTGTCTAGAGAAGGGTCTTGATCACCCACACCAGTGAAGTTAAAGAGGCGGTTTGAGAATGATGAGCAAATAGAGATGCCAATTGTGTGAGCACCTAATAAAAAATTGAACTTTTGCTGATTATAAGCACTAAATGTAACATGTTATAGTACCTAATGCTCACATTATGTTTAATATACCAGAAAGTAGGACCAAGTCCTTGTTATCAAGTCCCTGATTGGCAAAAAGTGTTTGGAGGGTGGTGAGGTTGGCAGATGGTGCAGGAATATTGCTCCTGGCTTCTGCTAATATTGAGATGCGCCCGTCTCTTCTACCAGTTGGAACATTCCAATAGGGACCACCCTGCAAGCCCATACCAGTAATGGCAGAATCAAGCAAATGGGTCATTTTCTCTTTTCAAAAAGATAACAATGATTTAGATTTAGAGTACTTACTGTGGCTACAATAGAGTCTCTGGCAGCCAAAGCTATAGTGTCTGCACAAGAGACCACACCAGGGCATTCAGCTTCAACTAGGCTCTTTATTCTGTCAATGAAGTCAAAGCCTCTGACAGTAAGATTTGGAGGAGCATTCTTCTCGGCTTGATTGCTTGTTGAGTTGAGAAGCACAGAAGCATCACAGCCCTGAAATGCAAAATCTTAGTTCCTTGGATGACTAAAAATACTAGTTAATTATGAACAAGAACAGAATGAGAAGACAAGTTGATCAACTACACACCCTGACAAAGCAGTCATGGAAGTGCATTCTTATGAGAGGAGCTGCCAAAAATGGAGCATTGCCTATATGCTCATAAACAAACTTCTGAATTAACTTCTCAGCTTTTGGGCAGCTTTTAGCATAGAAATTTTGCTGCAATTGAGCCTCAGTTGATCCAATAAATGCTATAAGACAAAGGATCAAAACCCTCAAGTAACTGTGTCTTGCCATTTTCATGCGGTTGGCAGAGGCCACGCTTTCTAGAGTTACTATATATAGATATATTATAGAATATAAATATCCCAAGAACTTCTTGGAAGAGGCAATTAGGTAACTGTTGTTGATTTCAGAACAGTAGTAGGCAGAGATTTATAGTCCTTAGGTTGAGCTACAAGAAACAAGGCAAATCATAGAGATGGTCTCTGTAGCTAACTAAGATGTGCCATAAGGTAATACTTCATGTTACTTTAGCATGCTTTTGCTGTAATAATGTACGCAGCCTAAATAAAATAATGGTTAGTTAGACATGCCCTTAAAGGACAAGTCAAGTAAGTTCCAAAGAAGAGGGTCTCCAAATTGATCAATGCACGACAATGCATCTTATACCAGATAAGAAAAAAACATTAACAGTTTTATGCGGTGGCTAACATATATGATATCTCTACTAGGATTTGCTGGCAATTGAATTTCTAGTTTAGAAACAGAACTCAAAGGCGATTGAATAACCAGTTGACTGAACTGCTCCTATAACTTTAATTTAGCTACACAGCTGAGCTGTTCATTATTTAAATTACCAGTGGCTACCTGCTGCCACCATAGTAGCTACCTAGAAAACGGATAAAAACGTTATGAAAAGAGGAATGTGACATATGAAGAATAGAGAGTGGGTAAAGGAAAGCTGTATTATCTGAATCATTTTACAAGTTGGTTCAATATAAACATGGATGATATAGTGGAGGAGGGAATAGACAAACAGCAAAGGGACATCAATTAAAATTTGTATAAATATTTGTTAGAGAAAGTGGTTTATGTGTATCTTGCATAGATCTCTGAGGGTAGTCCTTTTGTGGACAAGGTGGGTCTATAAGAGAGCATTATGAACTAATAAGGGACTGCTGAATTGATAATATTATCTTTACTTTGGTATAAACTTAATTCTGTTTTTTTTTTTTTTCTTTTGGTAGTCATTATCATGACTTACATCTCGAATTTCTCCATAAATCTCCATCCACCCCAATTACGTCAGAAAAATTAATTAAGTTTTGATGTTATAACAGTTATTATAACAATACAACTATAAATAGTTTACTTGTGCCCCATTATTGTTGAGAACTTGAGATCTCTGCGGTCGTGAAGATAAGTGGAAGTGAAATTAAATATACACAATATATTATATGTCAAAATACAGGATGCAATCACAAGATATTGGGAGATAATCATGGGGAGAATCATGCATGTATTATATTGTGGCCGATTTCCATATGAATATTGATTTGGTATTTCCCAACATTCTATGCAGAATCCAATTCAAGGTAAAGTGTAGATAAAGTGCTTTTGGGTCCCTTTCATGTCATTTCTGTTCTGTCCCATATTTATATATATAATGCGTACAGCAAGCCATGCTAATTTCAACCTTTGAACAGTATAGTTGACTTGAAAAGCAAAGTCTAGAAATACCCTAAATCATGGAAGGTTTTGATTTTACCACTCTATGAGTATTCCATATTAACCAATGATTGAATTTCATCAAAAAAGAGAACCTCGATGGCATGAAATCAGGAAGGGGAAAACTGAAGAAAAAGAAAGAGACATTAATTGATTGAGCCAGGTTAGTCAAACATGAAGTTGTCATCCATTGTTAGCTTCTAATTTGCTTTTAATTAAAGTAAAGTGCAATGGAAGGAGAATTGCTTTTCTTGGGAGGGTAGAAGCATATCCATTTTGTTGGCTGATGATTGTTTATTAGGGCATAAGATTGTCGGTAGTCGGATCAAGTCCTCACCGTCCTTCTGTAATATTCTAATATTACCATATGAAGATAGAATTTTATAAGCAAGAGATCCTTGAAAACCACTAATACTAAAGCAAAAAAGATTAAAATAAAGGGCCAACAAGGTGAGGTATATATCCACTACTCAACTAGCGTCATGCTTTCTTAAGGACAAAAGATTACAGCAAAAATTCTCATAAAAAATAAAAACATTGCTACCTTGCTCTTCGGCGAGCCCAAGAATTTACATTTTACAGTAATTGGAGGGACCAAGTTGCCACAAGATATGGGGACATTCAAAGACTGTAGCACATGTAAGAAAGTTGCACCTTGCAATTCGATTGCCATGATTAGTTTTCTCGGCGGAAACTTGCAATTTCCAGCCTGGTACTTTATAAAGTTAAGATGCAGAGCATGTGTACAACTTGCAATTTCTTGGCTGGAAATAGTTAATTTGAAACTTGAAAGGGGTACACTTTGCTGCTAAATTTACCATAAACGCAGCAAAATCTTTTTCAAAGTACAACTCATGAGTGGTAGCTATAAAGATTGATCTATGCCTCTTTTAGTAGGTCATCAAGAAGGGCAGCATGAAACTGTTGAAGTCCTCTCCTTTCGGCAACTAAAGTATGGTAGTCATCTACATTTTTGAATCTTCCATAGTGGTCCATTTTCATGCTGCAATCTTTGAGATTGCATAAATTTTCTTCAACTTAAGTGAATATTTAGGCTCTAAAGTTGGACCACCATCACCTTTACTACTTAAATTGTACAAGCCTCATCATGTTCAGACTAAAAGAGCATCACAATTCACAAGTGTTTTGGTACAAAGTAGTAATATAGGCTTGAGCTACCTTCTCTAATCTGTGGTGAATGTACATTAACATTCTCCTTCAACAGAGATACAATCCCTTATCATCGTGCCGAATAGAATCAGAATCTTCTAATATCAAAACTGACATGCATATTTGACCACGTGAACATAATATACTTCCAACTCCAAATCCACTTGCTTCTTGTAAGTTAAGATGTGCAGCTTTTTCTTCTAATAATGCTTAAAATTCATTGGTTGTAAAGTCGATCTTGGGCCCCAACAACTGGCAAGTACTACATGATTACATGGACAGAAAAACCAAAACATACAAGGAAAATGACACAATTCCAACAGAGTGGCTGCAAGCTATAGACCTTGTTTTGTTGCATCTTAAATATACTCTAGCTAACCTGAGTTTGATATTAACATTGATCTGGAGTTGCTGTTGTAGATAAAAAGTATACAGTTAGCTTTTGAGAGCACCAACAGCATATAAAATGCTTTAGGAATGAGTTTAACACATATTAAATGTTCATACATTCAACATGATTAGCTTCATTCTATGTAAAACAGCTCTATTTCATATAGATTAATTAACATCCCATATTCTGCAAAAGTCCTAATGCAGTAAGCCATATAATTAATTGTCTGAAATTGGTTTAATAAAAAAGTCTATAAGTGGTATATAGTTAGCTTTCAGAAATTTTACTTTAAAATATATGCCTGAGAGTTCACATGTATGATCGCACACACAGAAAGAAAGAGAGAGAGATGTCCTGCCTGATATTTAGCACCAACAGCATGTAAAATGCTATAAGAATGAGTTTAACACATGTTGAATGCTCACACATTCAACATGATTCTTCCAATTTATATCCATTTTCAACCATAATTTCATGAGGCTAACTAATAACTTCCCACTGTCACACTAGCCGTATTGTTTGTTGAAATTAAAATTGCTTAAAACTGGTATTCTGCAATTCTGTTCTTGTTTCCTTTTAACAAGAGGCTTCAAATCAGTTTCACCATGAGAGTTATTATTGTGACAAGGACAAGCCAATTTTTCATTGAAGTAGGTACACAAGAAACAGTAGTTGAAATCAAAAGGAAAATAGAACAAGTACTTAATGTCCCAGTGGCTTCACAAATCCTTTCGGTATCTGGGTGGGAATTAGTAGATGGATTGGACATGGAAGATTACCCCATTGTCAGTGAAGGTACAAAAGTTGACCTTACCATCAAATCAATGGAGCCACTGCCAAATCCAAACCATTTAAATAAAATCCAAATTGTAGTGAAATTTTCAGCTAGACAGATTAACATAGAGGTGGACAGAACAGATACTATTCGAAGCTTAAAGGAAAAAATCCACATCGTTGATGGCACACCCATCAAAAGAATGACACTTTTCTTCTCAGGCAGGGAATTAGATGAAGATTTTCGAAATCTAACCGAGTACGGCATACGTGAATTTTCTGAAATCATCGTGTTCCTCAAGGCCATGAATCGGTCAAGAGATGAGCCTCCTTCAAGGAAGTTGAGTCTAGTGGTACAAACTTCCTCTAGTTTGCTCAATGCAACCACCATTCCATTGGAAATAAGAGATGCAAGCACCGTCAATGACTTAAAGCAATTGCTGTTGAGTAGAAAAATTCTCCCACTGGATGACTATTTGTTTATACACAGGCAGAGGATCATGCGTGACACTTGTAGCCTTAGATGGCATGGAGTCGAAAATGGTGACTGTCTCTATGTCTTTAAAGGCACAGTTAGTCGCAGTTGAAGCTTCAAATTCAATTACTATGGATTCGTATTGAGAGGCACAGATTCACTAGAAGATGGTTGCCCCTTATTGTTGTTGTTTTTGGTTGTTTTGTTTTTGTTTTTTTTTCCAGTGTTTGCTTAAAAGAGTTTGCCAAGTGTCCTTATGAACTGAAAATCTGGAATGATGAACTTAGTTGACAGCAATTAGCACTCCAGACATCATTCTAAAACTGGAACAGCTTAGTATTTTGGTAGCTCAATTAGGATAAGTTTTTACCACAAGCACATTCACATGTGATTTTTTGTTTGTATATGATGCTACTAAATCTGCATGTTTAGAATTCAAAATCATGTTGAAAAGGAATTAGCATCATGACTGCACAAACAACCTCAGATCAGATCAGCAGAGTACAGAAGTACTACAACAATGCTATGATTGGAAGCTCGTTTGCTGAATTAGTATAAAAACTCAAAATTTTTACACTCGAGATCTTTATAATACAAGTACAATAATAATTAGATCAATTAAAGCCAATAAAAAAAGCTAATCATATTTCCTTAATTTTGCTTTTCCTATGAAGTTATGGTCTTGACCTCTTTGGAGGATAAAATAAAAGGCAGTTATGTCTAACCGAGAGGAAAATCTGGCCAATCGAACCAAAAATTATTGCTAGACTCATCAAAATAATGGCTATACTCATCATCATCAAGGGGTTTGATGAAGAGGTAAATGTGGGACCAATCTTGGACTCCACAATCAACGAGGGATGAGCTTTCTTGGTTGATCAGAGGGCTACCTTCAGCATCAAGAATGAGGATCAGACGGTCACTAGGGAGCTTCTCCTGGGCCTCTATTTCCCGCTTTAGATCAGGCATCATTGCCCAATTCAACATAAAAGAGTGTTCCTGTCAAATTCTCCACCACCAACTTCATGGCCAAACAAAAACTATTAGGTACTAGTTGACGACACGTACACGGGAAGAGGAAAAACAATAAAAACATTGGGACTCACCCTCAAAAAGAGTTAAACTTTCTAAAAAACTATAACAAGAATAATATTTCATAGATACACAATATGTTTTATATATTATAAGCGACTCAATAATCCTAATGAGAGTAGGAGTAAACTCTTAAACCGCTCTTATTACAAGATATCTTAAAAACCAAATACCTAAATATAAATTCTCCTACTTAATCCTAATTGAACCTTCATTTTTCTAATTATAAACCCTAAATTTTAAATTATGAAATACATAATTAATTCACTTATTAACATGAAATCACATCCTTCCCTCCCCAACATCCACCCGTATCCAAACCCGAGTGTGACCTAACCCTAATTCCCAAATTATAAATGCACAATTAATTATTCATTGTACGGGCCAAATATTCTTCACTGCCATTTATTGTATTCATAAAGTTAGAAACGGATGCATAAAAGAGTTTGGAAAGGGGATGAAGGAATTAGGGTTAAATATTTTGTGGGAGTCTCAAGACTTTGTAATCCAATTGAATACAAAATGACATATACCAATACCATACAAGTAGAGAAGCAGTAGAATAAGGGTATGATTGAAAGGGCATTTGGTGAATGAGTATAAAAACTAAAAATTCTAACACCTATGATCTTCTACATTATGAAGTGAATAGAGAAGTAGAAGAAGAAGATTAAATGGGATTTGCAAGAGTTAATTTTGGATTTCCTATGAAGTTATGGACTTGATTTGATCATGTGTTACGATTAGGATTAGGATTAGGATTAGGAGGGTAAAAGGCAAGAGATTAGAGGCAGGAAAGGAATGTCTAACCGAGAAGAAAATCGGGCCAATTGAACCCAAAATGATGGCTAGACTCATCATCAAGGGGATTGAAGAAGAGATAAATGTGGGACCCATCTTGGACCCCACAATCAACGAGGGATGATCTTTCTCCTTGCTCTTTGTTGATCAGAGGGCAACGATCAGGATCAGAATCAGCATCAAGAATGAGGATCATACGGTCACAAGGGAGCTTGTGCTGAGCCTCTATTTCCCGCTTTAGATCAGCGACCGTGGCATCATTGTCCAATTGCACATAAAACAGTGCTCCAGTCAAATTCTCCACCACCACCTTCATCGCCAAAAAGTAGACCTACTATTACTGCTACTGCTACTGCCACTGACACTGCCCAATTTATTCATAAACTGAAGCAAGAGTTTAGAGAGGGAATGAAGGAATTAGGGTTAATTCAAGCATCACACGCAAACTCCAAGGTCTTCATCTATGCTGCATTCTCGGGAGTTAGTTTGTCTGCAATTGCGTGCCCCTCAGCCTAAATAATCCATTCTCATTTAATCCCTATTTGTTTCGAATAATTTTAAATAAAAAATATTAAATATAAAAGAAATTATTTGTAATACCTTTATAAAAAAAAGTTTTTNTTTTTTTTTTTTTTGTTATTAGATAAATAAAACTAGATTTGTAATACCTTTATAATATAAGAGGAAGAGAATTGCGACTAATAAAAAAAAAATTACCTATAAATAATTTTAATTTTAAAGTCGATAATTTTTTTATTATTTCAGTAATGTGAATGTGGGTGATTAGAAGGTCAACTTATCACTGAATTAGATAATAATGAGAGAAAGAGGAGGCAAAACTAATGGATTAGAGAAGTTAGTGGTTCTATAACCGAATGCTAAGAAAAAGGATCCGTACCCTCTCGGATCCAAAATTNTATGTAGTATGATATACTACATAAATACTAAAAGTATCTAAGAAACCTCCTAAAAGTAAATCAAGATATGACTATTACTAACATTGATTTTTGCAATAGTTAATTTTATTTTCGTTCTTTCTCCATTTACCAAGGAAAAAAAAACTGCAAACATAACAGAGAGTAATTCTTGCATTTGTGTGATATCTTGACAATATGAAATTTAAATGAAAAACTGCTTTTCATTTTGGCATCAACACCACTTGTTACAAACAATTACAAAAATGCTTTCTATTTTGTGTCTATATTTCCAACAATCCTTGGACTTTTCCTGATTTATCAGACACAAAATGAATCGAAGGGGAGAAAATAATTGGAATCTTCGATTGGATAAGCGAAGCACGAAGTCACTTCCTTCTAACTTTGAGGGCTAGTCTTCACTGAGTTCATCTATTAACAGGTAGAGATGTTGATTTTCTTCCCAGGAAGTAATATAATTTTCAGTAATCAAATGACTATACCCTATAAGCCCAACAATATTTGTGGGAATTTGACATGCGGGAACAAATTTCTTGCTGTAATCAACTAATGAAACAGGAACTTGGATCCTTTATGATTAATGAGACATACCAGAGAACTGAAAAAGTATGACATGGCCTCTGGTTTCTTCCCCAGACTGTTCGTGATCCAGTGCTTGAACCCAATTTACTTAGAATGCAACCCAATGTTCGGATTCAAAGGTTTGATTCTCTAAATTTGCTGCCAAATCTCATTCTTATTGAGTCGAGGCAGGAGTGGATAAACCCTGCACTTTCATAATACAATGATACTTTGCAGGCGCAATGGCACCAACTTGTGTGCAGAGATCCAACACAGCTGGTAAACGCCCATAATAACCCCTCCCTTCATTGACAAGTACAAGAGGATCTTGAGGCCTCCGTCTCCATGCAATCTTTGGGGGCACTAAATCATCCACCTTTGCTTTCATCCAAAAGTGAGCTCCTCGCCAACTCTCATACTTAAACACTCCACAGAGCCTAGCCTTATGGCCAGATGGCCCAACATGAACTTCAGAACAATATTTACAGACTTTTGCAGGATAAACCAACAACAACTTCTCCACCCCAGACCTAAGAGTCTCCCAAGCCCTCAATGTGCTATTTGCTACAAATGCAAGATCTTTAGGTGACCAAGACTCAGTTCCATGGAAACTGGTACTAGCAACCTCCAAGTTCCAACTACTTGAGTTAAGGTTTTCAGCATAGGGATCAGCCCCAGCTTGCCAGCATAGTTCAACAACAGCAGGAATCCGATCAAAGTCAAACCTTTGGTTGTGGTTAATAACACCTTGGAACATGTTGGGCAGGTGAAATGTTTCAACTGGAACAAGTATATCATTCAAACCGCCTCTTACCCATTCATGAAGCCGATTCTTGGCACGATGCCTGTAACCACAGCAAGTCTGAATCAAATGCCCCTTCTCACCAACAAATACCTCTGGACAGAACCTGTAAATGTATAATATGGGTGGATAAGAATAGTCTTCTCTGGAACCTGACCTTACAAAACTGGTAAGAGAACAAGTACAGGTGAGATGCATTCTAATCAACAACCACAGTGCCTCAAATTGTCTTTCCGTACTCTAACGCTTGACCATGATTAAATGGTAATATGGATCAAAGGCTTCAAAAAGACTTAAAAGGACATTATTATTTCCAGTAGAAATGATGACTAATGAATGAATCATGATAATGGCTATCATATTCATATCTTAACACCAGTAGCAAATATAAATTTTTGCATGCTTATGTTCTAACAGGCTAATGGTAATATTTTTCTCTTCTTTCCGAGACCAAACCAAGAAAACCTCAGCAGTTCCTTCCTTTTTCCTTATTTTTCCTCCAGTATTTGTTGTATCTCAATAAACAATTGAATCAACAAAAAGTCGACTTTGTTTTTAAAATCGCATCAGAAGTAAATTCTGTCTTCATATCATAATAGAACTATCAGCAAGATTAAAAATTTATATCATGCCCATTGCAGAAGCTGCCCGATGCAAATTGCAAAAGAGACAATTTAGAGCGCAAGCACCCACGTTGCAACACTCTTAAACAAACTACAAGGAAAGAAATACCATAGGATCATCAACTAGTATAATCAAACTCACTTGCAAGCCAAGACAGGAAAGGATTGAAGGAGTGTCGAAACGCCCTGTATGAGAACATTCCTTGCCCTCAGGACCTCCTCTGCAACTGGAATCATGGCACGAACCGGGTAATCCATGGCCCGTTTCTCGATTCTCTTGAGAATCATGGGGCGGAGCTTCTTTAGGTCCACTCGAGTGGAGTAGAGCCGCTGAGAATTCTCAAGGCACTCGCTAAATCCTCCAGACACTGCAATCTGCCACAGGTTCTTTCTGAGAGCCATCTAATCTCTAGCTCTTGGAGTAAGCAGCAAATATAATTCTTAACCAAATATGAAAGACTTGCCCAGACGGACGTTTTATCGAACAATTAGTATACAAAGGAAAGGAAGTAGAAGCGGAACATCAGAACATGTGTTCTTGCTAGGTACGAGAAAACACAGGACGCAAGGGAAATCACAATGAAAAAATAAAAGAAAATAAAAAAAACGGTGTTAAAGAAAATTTACGGAGATCTGAGGTGGCTGTAAGCTAAGGCCCAATTAATTGACATCAAAAGCCCGTTTGCATAACCTCCAATCAACAATCATGGCCGTCCATTGAAATTGACACTCTATGGAAGGAGAATCACAATCGTCATTTCTATCATGAGAAGAATTTTTATTTTTTCTTTTTTACATTTAAAAAAAAGAAAATCTTGGCCAATTTTATAAAATAATGAACTTTTTGAAACTAAATCTTATTTTTCAAACATATTCCACATCAATATTTTTCTAATTTTCTGACGGCAAACAATGTCAGAATTGGCTTTTCTGCATGGAAAACGTCAACGTCACCAACGATTTCTATCCAGGAAGCGTCTAGCCATGAACCATGGTCCAGGTGATGGTTGTAGTAACCGCAAACTTGCAGAATTGACGCATTCAATTGTTAACGACAGAATAGCTATCGCTTTTCTCCGTAAAAAAAAAAAAAAGCTATCACTTTTTGCAGCAAAAGTAGTATTGACGTGTCCCATGCGTATTAGTGTATTACTGTAAAGAAAGCAGCAGCTATATACCGTTTTCTCTCTGAAAGATTCGTAGTTACTGAGGCTTTATGACGGTTAAACGATTCAAACCAAATGGCTTTTGGAGCAGAAAGAGAGAAAACATCTTCCACTAAGAAAGCGCCAATTCTACTGACGTTTTCTCGTCCAAAAATTATAGAAACTGAAAAATATAGTGTTAAAGATATACGGCGGCGTTGCTCAAAAAAAGAAAAAAGATATACGGCGTCAAGGCACAATTTTGTAATAGAAAAAGAGAATTTTTTTTGAAAATAAATATAAATATGCCAACCGACTTGTGTGGTTCGGAGGAGTTGTCTCTAGTGTATATAAAATCTTGACCCAGATTTTGTTTTGTATTTTATTCTGTCTACACCGTACCCCGCGTTTTTCCCCGGAGCTAATTTTTCCTTAATTCTTTTAGGTATATCGTATTTCATTGTTCCTGTTATTGTGTTTCATATTTCTCCCTTTGATTGCTTAACTATCTTTTAGTTTCATCTTTCTTCATATATGCTATATGAGATAGCTGGAATATGGTTATTCTTCAATTCCTCGCTCTTTGTGAATATGGATTTTCTTTAATCTTGGTTTTTTTTTTTTGTTCTATGAGTTCTTTTTCTCACTCTGTTGGTTTTGGAAATGAATCCGTGTGGTTGTATTTATATTTTGGTGATTTGAAGAAGGATGCTCTTGCAGTTGCAGGCTATTTTTCTTCTCTGTAGTGAGGGTTGGAGGTAAAAGGGATATGGTATATTAGATAGTTGAAATCTTAATTTGATATTTGATTATCGGTGTTCTGTCTTTTTGGCGTGTATTGTGTGGTTGTTCAAAGTTTGGGACTTTCTTCTTTCTGATTTTTTTGGGGAAGGAATTGTTTGTGATTTGATGTGTTCTTCCCGGTGAATTTGTGGGTATGATTGTTCAGTCGATTATTGACCCGTTGTTTTAGGTTATTATGCGGAAGGCCTAATTGGGTTGTATATTGATTATATATTTGAAGACTCATGGCAACTTTTGATGCATGCGAATTCATATTTGTAGTAACATAAGCCTGGTTTTTTACCTGTGAACTTCAATCGGTTCACTTATTTGTATAATCTCATGAGATTGTGATTGAAGCACCTCTCTGGCCAGAGACAGAGAAGGAGAAAGGATGGAGCATTTCATAAAGTCCTAATTTTTATCCATGTTTATGTATGTTGGTAGCTCCATTCTTTCGAATAGCTCCATTCAGGAAGGTGGGTTTCGGTTTGGCTACCTGTTTTTGACATCATGAATTGGGATAAAAACAAGAATTCTACATTACAAATGAAGCAGATCTCGTAACCCACTTTCCCCTTCTTAATAGCCATTGATGATGGTGGAAATAGAGATCTCTTTCATTGGTATGCAATGGTTTTGGAATTAGCAGACCAATGACCGTGTAAATTTGAAATGAGGGATTATGAAATTAATTGTTGGAGTGCACATTTTTGTTTTTCATATCTGGCAGATGGTAGAACATGTACTCTATACCTTTGAACTGCCTTATTAGAAGTTGTGATTGATGTTGTTATACCCGAAGTTGCAGTTGAAGGTTTATGACATGGCTACTTTAGTATGCATGAGTATCATTTAAATTTATGTGCATGGAGTATTTTCTGTATTTGTAGAACACTTCATTTGGTCCTGTTAAAGGTTTTCATGTATTGAGAACAAGTATTTGGATGGCAATAGCATCTTAAAATATGGTGGTTGTTGCAGCTCATCGTTGTCTTACAGTTTCTTTGTATTCTAGTGCTGAGCGGTTTATTAAATCAGAAGGACTTTGTCAGTTACACACTACCAAGGGCAAGTTTCATGTCTGAATTCAACTCAAACATTCCAACTACTTTTGGTAGGCTATTTAATCCCTCTTGAGTTTAAAAATTGTCCTGTGGTATTTGACAATTCAGTTATATTGAAACAGATACATGTTACATTCCTTGTGAAAATTATATTATTAGTTGCTGATTTGGTTGGATATTTGATAATTGGGCAGATCCCTTTGCTGAGGCAAATGCTGAGGACTCAGGTGCTGGGACAAAAGAGTATGTCCATGTGCGTGTACAACAGCGCAACGGAAGGAAAAGCTTAACAACTGTTCAAGGATTGAAGAAGGAGTATAGCTATAGCAAGATACTCAAAGACCTAAAGAAAGAGTTCTGCTGTAATGGTACTGTTGTCGAGGACCCTGAGTTGGGCCAGGTTTGTTTCATGTCCTTCTTTAAGTAATGTTTTTGTCCCTGCCAATGAATCCTAAATGCTATTATTAATGCCATTATTTTCAATTGATGCAGGTTATACAACTTCAGGGAGATCAAAGAAAGAATGTTTCCACTTTCCTTGTGCAGGTAAACAATATATGACTGTATTTTGATGTAGCTGTTGATCATACCGTAGATACCATGATATAATGTCTAGTTTTCTCCCTGTAGGCTGGCATAGTGAAAAAGGAGCACATCAAGATTCATGGTTTCTAATTAGCCGTGAAGAATTCAGTTTTATGTTGATAGAAAGCGGGCAAACTACACTGAATAGCAGTAGTTTATATGATCTGAACTCAAGCAGTTAGTTGCATTGACCTTCGGTTATATGCTTTGTTAGTTCTGTGTAATCTACTGCTTACCAATCTCGGTTTGTTATTTGCTGTTATGTGGTAGGATTATATGGCTGTTTCCAAGACAATCTTCTGGAATAAATTTATCATTATTTCTCCATTTTTATGCTTGAGGCTATTTTCTTTTTTTCTTCTTCTCCCCATACACCACCACCCCAACCCCCCTCCCCCCTCTCGCTTGTTCTCTCCCTCTTTTGGCCCTTTAACGGCACAATTTGTTGCCAAATCGATCTTGCTGTGTAACTCATATGATAGATTGTAGAGGGAAATTTTCTGAAGTGGTGGTTGTCTAAACAAGTTGGTTAACCCATGATTTTATTGTGTAAACAGAAATCGCTGTTTGTTTCTAGAATTCCATCAAATGGGCCCATTAGTTATATGCATTCAGCAGCTGTGAGGTTGTTCGCTGGTTGTTTCGTTCAAGAGTAAAAGGCTATGTTGCAGGGGTACTTCAAAAGCGGTGTCGTAGTTGTTTTCGAGATGTATTATAAACTTGAAACTTGTATTAGAGGAAAAAATTTAGTACATTTTGAAATGGCTAAAATGTTCATTTCGACGTTGTTTTATATTTATTCTCTTCTCTCTCATTAGCTTTGATCATTCACAAATTCAACCTCTATAATATTCTTTATTGAATTGAAGGAATGACACAATTTATCGATTGAAGTTAGTTTTTCTAATTACCTTTGAGATCATTATATAGCTTCAACTCTTCCTGAAAAAGAAACTCCTTTGTTATATATATATATATATAGACACACACATATGGGGTGCTGTACATATACCTCATTTTTTTAGAAAATTGCCATTCTTGTGTTTGGTACCATACCGGTACGAAACTTGTATCAATATTCGTGCAATATAGGTAAAAGGTGATTTTGATTCATAAAAGATGCAATCAAAATCACTTAGGTTCTTGAAATTTTTTTTGTATCACATAGGTCTCTCAATGTTTATTCCGTCAATTATTTAAGTCTACCGTTTGAGAAACTTAACAGATTTGTACATGTGGACAAATAAATTCTTTTTTTTTTTTAACTGTCCAAGTCAACACATAATGATCTATGTATACAAATTCGTTAAGAGAAACTTAACGGTTCATTTAGATGACTAATAGAATGAATATTAAAGGACTCATGTGATAAAAAAAAAAAATTTATAGACCTAAATAATTTTGGGCCGCATCTTTTAAGAACGAAAATCACGTTTTACCCTTCATTTGAAAACTGATGGCGTTCTTATCTCTTTGTAACATATTAGAAAACAAAAAACTGTGTTTGATTGTGCGATAGGTAGATTAAATTAACTTGATAAAGCTTGTGAAAACCGTTGAACGGCAAGTCCTTTTCATCCCCCGTGAACTTAAACTTTTGTCAACAAAGTGTACACTTCAAGTTCTATTGAATAATCACATTCTGTTTTTATGCAAAGTCCAAATACCAATCAATAATAATTCACCTTTGATGAGATTAAGGTAAATAGCATTAACGTGACTAGGAGGGAGGAGATCCAATCTAGGTTGTCGATAGTAGATGCTTGTTTTATATATCAGAATTCTTTATGTGGTGCTTTATATTTTTAAGTTAATGTGTTTTTCAAGTTTTATTGTTTGTTGGCTTTAGATTTGGCATTTTCTCAATTATTGCGAAAACATAGACATAATTATCTACTAGCTACCACTACCTCAACAACCTCCTTACATGAAACTGTACTTAAATCTATATTTTACCATCCATCGGCTTGATCATCAATCATACACTTTTTTTTTTTTTTTGTTGAAAATGATCAATCATAGACTTAGGCACGACAATAGACAGTTACATGGTTTTAAGATACATAAGCCACATACTTAGAGTTAATGACTTTTCTCTTTTAATAATAATTTTTATCTTTTATAAATTATTTAGACTCATAATGACTTCTTTGATTCTTTTTAATTAAGCTTTGGTTCAAACCCTTGCTTCATATATACTTTTTTTACAAGTTATACACACGACAAAATTGAAAAAAACAAAAAAACTTTATTGTGTGTGAGCATGAGCAAGTAAGAAACAAGCCAATATTTACCCAAGTACAAAAATGCCGTCCAACCAACATTTATGTCCCCAACTACCTATCAAAGTTGGACTGAAATCCTGGATTCAACTACCAGTCTTCTCTCTCTACTTTGGACCTCACCGCCCGTTCTTCCTTCCGAGTCTTACCTAGGCCAAACATTATTCTAGGATTTAACTTGCTCCTATTAATACTCGCTGGCTAATAATTGCCTCCATCTCCATCTCCACACACACTTTCATATTCAATCCACCGCATCTCCGCTATTAACAAAGACTCAAACTTTACACCTCTTTCTTCCCCAATCCTTACTGCAATGGCTGACATGGATCGCTCCTCTGATAATGTTTCTGCAGATTCTGCAGGTACCCATTTAAACTCAATGCTCAATTCTTGCTCACCTGCTAACTTCAGAGTACACATTGATCTTTACATTTCAATTTTAATGCTTCATGGTACACTGTACCCTTACAAGTTACATTTTAATGCATGGTTTCTGCATATCATAATCTCAGAGATCGTACACACTCTTCTTGTTTGATAAAAGAATAGCTACCTAGTTCCTGGTCTTTAATTCAAATATGACACTTTGTTTAGATTCAGAAAAAAAAGTGACTTTTTTGGTTTTTTGGCTTCTATTCTGCAGAGCAAACCAGTCAAGCTTCTTCCAAGGCTGAATTTTCTGAAGATGAGGAAACCCTTATTACCAGGATGTATAATCTTGTTGGTGAGAGGTGAATATGCTCTCCTTTGTACTGCTACTTAGCTCTCTTATCCCAAAATTTGAACCTTTGCAAATTCTGAATGGACATTGATATGACATACGATGTTCCTTCTTAGGTGGTCTTTGATTGCTGGGAGAATTCCTGGAAGAACAGCAGAGGAAATAGAGAAGTATTGGACTTCAAGATATTCCACTAGCGAATGAAGTGCCAGAGAATGACTGAGAAAAAGAAAATCACTCTCAGAACAAGAATTTTTTGGTGCTTGTAAGTTGTACCAGTGTTTTTATTGGGATATGAAAGATGAACTTATTATGGGTATTGGATGTTGGCATTTAGAGCTAGTTTGTGTAGTATTCTTCGTCTTTAAATGTTACTTGTATCCACTTCTTTCAAATCAACAGCACCAGATTAAATGCACTGCACTTTTAGTGCAAGTCAGTTTTGCTTCTTCCTTAGTAGCAGCGTCTTGTGTGTCCAATTTGGGGCTTCGGCAATGGGATTCTTCAAAATTTGGTGATAAATTATGAAAATACCCAATTACAAAGCTTGAAAATTGAAAACTAAAACGAGTGCGATTCTGTGACCTTAACCAATCAGATGGCTGAAATTTCTACTCACATTTGAATTGGCATGAAGTAGACGCAATCTCATGCACCCTGCCTATTCTCTGCCAAACCTGGCGTGGTCCTCTGCTAACTTTATTAAAAGCACATTTGATATTACAGTAATTTGCTCATTCTTTTAACGTATACGCTCTAAATGATCTGTACCACAATTTTAAGTATATGATTAATTTTTTCTCAACAGTATTTAAATTGTAGATCAAAACGGGAAACGCCCTCTGTCCAACTTAAAACCAGCATTTTTTTAAGTACAACTAATTTGGGGTGGGAATTATAGAAGCTTAAACCTCTGTTTATGCTAAGATCCAGTGTGTTGTGTACACAATTTCGCCTATGCTTATATAATTATATTGGCAATTAATTAAACTGGAAAAGGAGAAGCTATTATGATCACTTATATCATATGACGGATCAGAAACATAGAATGTAATCAAATTCCCAGGTCAAACCTATAATTTATTTATGCCTCAGAAAATATTAGTGGAAAGTTTTATTTATCCTTTCTTTCTGTGGTCTACAATCCATGGGCCAAGGCATAAAAAGTCCTATGGTTGTGTTTATTCGCTACACAAATCACAAAAAGCAACAAACTGTTGACTCTTTTGGAGGATCATTATGAAGCTTCTGTTCTGTTCATTTGGTCCACTCACTGTCTACACTATATCTATACACTACTTTCACTGCAATATCACAGCAAATGCCAGTAGTTGAAGCAAAGCAATCCGTGATGCCAGCTGCAGGGGTAAAGTTTCACGATTCTCAGGCATAGAGAGTAGGAAACTTGAGACTGCAAGCTTCAGATGCAATATGTGAGCTATGGTCAAAACACTCGAACATTAACAATGTTAGATTGGTTCATTAAGAAGGGATATGTTTATAAAGCTCTAACTTGACAAAGAACCTTTGTGTACGTCTATGGATTCAAGTTTTAAGTTTTACATGAAAGAAAGAATGAAAGAGCGTTTTAGAGTTTATCTAAGCAGTTGGGTGTTAAGCTCAGAAATGACCACGAAAATGAATACTACTACTAACTAGAGTGTGTTTATAAAGCTCAAAATTTTCCTTTCTTGTTTTCACCTTTGTCCAGCATCGACTTATATCTATCTCCAACCAGATGTTCTTCTTTTGAACTAGTCTGATCAAAGCTCTCGGTTCTCAAGCTCAGACCCTTAGTAGCAAACCTTTGTCTCAAGAGGCACACCCTCTAGAGTCTACCCTCCAAACGTAAATGAGCTTAGCAACCTTTCTGTGAAGAGCATTATTGCATTATTGCCTAGTTTGCTTATGCAAATAATATATCACATTCAGATAACATAATAAAGAAAAGACAAAGGTTAGTGGCAGAGGGTGGTGCTTAGGTCCACATGACTTATCCTCATTCGAATTAGGTGATTACACACCTAAAAGAACAGGTATGTTGGTGGGAATATATGATGAATGTGGAATAGAATATTACGATTCATCATTTGGAGAAAGAGATTAAATTATTGGATTATGAAAGTCAAAAGAAACGTGAGAGACATGAGTATCTCGAGGTGCTCAAAATCTCATCTTTGCAGCAGCATCTCCGCCATCAATATTTGAGGACCACAATTTGATATTTGATGACATAAAATTATAAATACTAGGCAGCCACTCTCACTCAACTTTTTTAGCCACCAAAACCCATGCTAAATGTTGCAAATCCCAAGAAGAAAGAGCCTCCTATCCTCAAATATATCTCAACCGCTTGTTCCTTTCAACAATAGACAATCACCCCCATACTTCCATTATCAGTTAACAGATCCAAATACTGCTATGAATGAATGAATTCTCATCTTCTAACACCATCAACTTGAAGACGCTCACTGAATAATGAATAACCTCCACCAGCTCCCGCCTCCCTCTTTTTGTTATGGGTGTATAACTCATATTTAAAAGATTATTTAATTATATTGTATGTTATAACAGTCAAATTAATAAAATCATTAATTCGAATGGAATTTGCATTTCTTCTCATAATTCTTGAGATTTAAATTACAAAATATAATTCATTACATTTAGGACAGTAGTAATCATGAGACACAATAAATATGATGACAATACTAATTCATGTTAATAAAAAGGGTCGTTAACATTTTTTCTTTGAGTAAAACTCTTTTTTAGTCATTGGAAAATGCAATCATTGACAAATTCGTCATTCAAAAATTTTCGGTGACAAATTGATTATTGAATTATTATTCCGTCGGATAAATTAGTCCTCCGACAAGGTCCCATTAGTGACATTTAATGACCAATTTGTCCGATAGAATAATAATTCAATGACTAATTTATCACTGAAAATTTTTAGAGGACCAATTTGTCAGTGGCTGCATTTTTCAAGGATTAAAAAAAGGTTTTACTCTTCTTCTTTTCAATTACTTGTTAAACGGGATTGGAATGAAGCGTGTGAAACCAATAGAAAGATGATATATATTATCCACAATGGGAGGGAACCAAGATGAGACTAAAAGGAAAACATTGAAGAGGATAGGGTGAGGGTGAGGGTGAGGAAGGCTTATCTTAGGTCACCACCACCTCTGAGTACAAACAAATTCCAAGCTGCAACTAGAACAAGTGTAATGTCATTAAAAAAAAGGGGGGAAAAACTAGAATAAGTACAAAATTTCCTGCATAATCCATATGGCCTCCATGGTCTGACACATAATACTTAGACTTGGATTAACTCTATACGTGTCAATTTTTTCAATAGGACACTTGGTACTAGAGGGCTTGCTCTCTTACAAGAAGACCATACAGAAGTACACAATACATAATGTCATGTAAAAATTTAACCCCAATAGCAATAAGGTGAAAACATTTTATTTGGATCTTCTATCCTTTTTAACTTCCGTCTTCAATAGCTTTGTTTTTGTCACCCTACTTGATTTATTTTCTTGGGATAATAAGATTAATTGAATCAAAAGGAAGATTGTTAAAGTATAATTTTACCACCAGGAGCCTCAGCTCAGAGCTGAACATTAAGATTTAAGTAAAGGTTCTTAATTTATATTATGAAACCCTAAAGTTACCTGCGACTTATGAAGAATTGTAGGTTCTGATTATTTCTCTTAACCTAGTAAGGAAATCTTCATATAACCCCCTGAAGAAATGAATAAGTAAGAAAATAAAACAAGATTGGCAAGCTACTTGACCATTAATGGTAAAGTAAACAGAAAAAACAGAATCAGTTACCTTGCAGTATAGTAGTGACATCATACTAAAGGAAAGATGACAAGAACGGTGCCACAGGATAGTTGAAGAAGTGCCATCACCATACGTGCCTGCAAATGCAGCTCTCAATTGACAAGTTTCACTCTTTTCCTGAAGAAAACAATCAAAAATATTTATTGAGATTAGATAGACATAAATATGAGAAATACAGTGGAAATTTCTTGGTTTTGTTTGTTTCCTTATCCACTGAGTCATCCCTTTTACCATTTTCACAAGGGCTATGATCTATCCCAACTAGCCCTCTTTTATATAAATTGAGGAGCTTGGAGGAGCTTTAGCATGAACTTCTCAGAGTTGTTTTAGAAGTATTAAAAAAAAAAAAAAAAAAAAAGTTCTAGCCATGGCTGCATCTTTCTCAGTGCCTTCATTGGTAAGCACAATGGTCTCTACTCTTGATTTCTTCTTAGTGTACTGGTGTTTCTCCTTTCTCGAGCTCCAGTTATGCAATTGCGAATTTTATGTAATAAAAGATCATGGTTTTACTGCAAATGAATTGGGTATTTATGTCAAATTCTGCTTAATTGTTGTTCATATGCAAAATTTCTTCTAGTATTTGTGTTTCAATGGAAATTCATGTCATGCATGTTATGTTGAATTGAAACTGAAATTTTCCATGTTACATTGAAGCTACCCATCCCTTTAGTTACTCAACCAAATTCTTATTCTATAAATTTTAACCTTATCTACACCCACATGCTAAATTACCAATAACCCTTTTTAGCTTAAAGCATCTGGTTTATGATGACTAAATTAGAAGAAATTCTGTCAAATAAGGCGTAATTCTAGAGATTTTTAATTAATCAGTGGACTGCGCCAAGAAGAATCAGAAGCACTCAGCTTCTTTTTTTTTTTTTTTTTTTTTTTNTTTTTTTTTTTTTTTTTTCTTTAATCTATTTTTTCTTCTATCTTTAATTTTATTATTATGATTATTTTTGTTTTTTCTTTTCTTTTCAGCAGTTGCAGCATGGAAATTGCATTTCTGGCCGTAGGTTTTAGAATACAATATCTGGGTCCCAAAGAGATTTTTGAAAAAATATCTACTCTTTTTTGGTTGTTAATTTACATCAGATCCCTAGTTTTATAAATCAATGACAAAATTTTGAGAAGAAAACATTTTAAGTGAGGACATGTTTGTTCTCCCTGTTCTGTCCCAAAGAAAGCACAAGATATAATCTTTTTTTTTTTTTGGTCACTAAATGCGTGTTGTGTTATATGGACAGATAATGGAGGAAGAAGCGAGGTTCGAAGGCGAAGTTGCAGAGGTGCAAGCATGGTGGAACTCTGAGAGGTTCAGGCTAACCCAACGACCATACTCAGCAAGAGACGTTGTAGCACTACGAGGCAATCTGAGACAAAGCTATGGGTCAAACGAGATGTCGAAGAAGCTATGGCATACTCTCAAGAGCCACCAAGCGAATGGCACAGCCTCAAGGACTTTTGGTGCACTTGACCCTGTCCAAGTTACCCAAATGGCCAAGCACTTGGACACCATCTACGTCTCTGGTTGGCAGTGCTCAGCCACTCACACAAGCACCAATGAACCTGGCCCTGACCTCGCTGATTACCCTTATGACACTGTCCCCAACAAGGTTGAGCACCTATTTTTCGCTCAACAATATCATGACAGGAAGCAGAGAGAGGAGAGAATGAGCATGAGCAGGGAACAAAGGGCTAGGACCCCTTACATTGATTACTTGAGGCCAATCATAGCTGATGGTGATTCTGGGTTTGGTGGCACCACTGCAACTGTTAAGCTCTGCAAGCTCTTTGTGGAGCGTGGTGCTGCTGGTATCCACATTGAGGACCAGTCCTCTGTCACCAAAAAATGTGGCCACATGGCAGGGAAAGTGCTTGTTGCCATTAGTGAGCACATTAACAGGCTTGTAGCTGCAAGGCTTCAATTTGATGTCATGGGTGTGGAAACAGTTCTGGTGGCTAGAACTGATGCTGTTGCTGCTACTCTGATTCAGTCTAATGTAGACACCAGAGACCATCAATTCATCTTGGGTGTCACTAACCCCAACCTCAGGGGAAAGAGCCTTGCAACTCTCATGGCACAAGGGATGGCAAATGGCAAGAGTGGAGCTGAGCTTCAATCTATTGAAGATCAATGGCTATCAACGGCACAGTTGAAGACATTCTCAGAAGCTGTTGTGGAGTCTATCAGGAACCTCAACATTGGGGAGGAAGAGAAGAGGAGGAGGTTGAATCAGTGGATGCAGTGTTCAAGTTATGAAAAGTGTCTTTCCAATGAGGAAGGCATAGAGATAGCAGAGAGGTTGGGGGTGAGGAACCTGTTCTGGGATTGGGACTTGCCTAGAACCAGAGAAGGTTTTTACAGATTCCAAGGGTCAGTGACAGCATCAATTGTTCGTGGATGGGCATTTGCTCCTCATGCTGATCTTATATGGATGGAAACCTCAAGCCCCAATGTGGTTGAGTGCACTCAGTTTGCAGAGGGGGTTAAGTCAAAGTGCCCAGAGATGATGTTGGCATATAACCTTTCTCCATCTTTCAACTGGGATGCTTCTGGCATGAGCGATGAGCAAATGACAGAGTTCATTCCCAGAATTGCGAGGTTGGGGTATGTTTGGCAGTTCATAACAGTGGGTGGACTCCACTCCAATGCGCTTATAACTTCAACATTTGCAAGGGACTTTGCAAGCAGGGGAATGCTGGCTTATGTTGAAAGGATTCAGAGAGAGGAGAGGAATAATGGAGTTGACACACTTGCTCATCAGAAATGGGCAGGTGCTAATTACTATGATAGGTACCTTAAGACTGTGCAGGGAGGAGTTGCATCCACTGCTGCTATGGGCAAAGGCGAGTGATATTAACAAACACCCACCTTTTCTTCCTGTGAATTAGAGGGAAAAATTGAAACTTTTTTTATTATTGTTTAATTTTTTGCAGGAGTGACTGAAGATCAATTCAAGGAAACATGGACAAGGCCAGGAACTGTGCACATTGGTGAAGGCAGTATGGTGGTTGCTAAGGCGAGAATGTAAAAGAGCTGCTTCTGTTGAATTATGCTGAGAAGGAACTTGGGAAACATCAATGGAATAAATGTGCATGAATAATTAAATAGGCGATTCAGTCATTGTGGTGATTTTTGGCCGCACATTGTGTTTTATTACTTGTTTAAACTCTCAAGAAACTAGTTTTATGTCTTCTGTAATTTGATTCACTCCTTATGTATGAAATAATAGCGTTAAACATATGTGTCTTCTCTTTATTTTCTTTGTTTCTGCTTCTTATCTTCTCTTTTTCCCAAGAACAATTCAGAAGAACTGATAAAAGGTTTACTCCTTAAGCATGATTTGGGAATTGGAATGTATTGATTCAGAAGGGATCATTTTATGGGCCATCATCGGTAGAGCAAATTTTCTAACTTCTTTTTTAATACAGAGGATTGGGGAGGTTATACTTCGACAGAAACCAAAGCAGAAACTAGATACCCTTACTCATTCATGCCATTGCGATACCTTACAAGGTTATATTTTTTGAGGTTCTAGTTGCATAATCGACAGAGCTTCTTTCATTTCCCACTGAGGAACATTCACAGGAAGCAGTAGATAAAATATGATTTTTCTAGCAGCATAAACAATAAAATATTAATATTAACTATTCATGGCATCGGAAATTATGTGAAATAGACAAAAAAAAATATTACTACTATTTTTCAATAAATTATCAGAAAACTAACCAAAATAATAAAATTGAATTAAAAATAAGCAATAAATTTTTTTTATTGCTTAATATAATATTATTATATTCAATCATTCATATAAGGATTTTTTTCAATTTTGTATGGTATATGGCCAAAAAAAAATTGTAATGATAAAGGAAGTAATTTGGCGTTTGACTTTGCTGCGCACGACTTGCCACGTGTGAATCAGCAACACACACTGTCTCTTTCCATTACAAGGTCCAGTATCGCTATCTCTCCTTCTCAATCGAAGTTGATAGCAAAAAAGAAAAAAAAAAAAAAGAAAAAGTCACAGGTAGCTCTGAGACACAGAGATGAGATCTGACGATGCGAAGAAAGCTCTATTTCAAAATTATAAACAAAAAAAAAAAAAAAAGAGGACGAAAGCTTTCCAAGGTAGAACTTTTATGTCGTTCCTTCTTTCCGCTTCAATTTTTTCTTCTTCTTTTACTACTGTGAGATGTTGATTTATGGAGGTTGCATTCATTGTTCGGCCTGTTATGGTTTATATGATATCTACTTTAATTCAATAGATATCGAGAAATCTAAGCTGATCTTATTATTAATATGGTGTTTGGTTGCTGAGGAAATTGGGGAAAAGACGAATGGCCGTAGAGATTTATCCTTTTCTGTTCTCGTCTTGTAGGTTTGTCTGCGGTATCAAATCATATCATAAAGAAACAGAAAGTCACATATAGGTAAAACTTTATTAGGTAAGAAACTTTGGATACCCAAGTTTGTTCTTTCTTTGATGGTAGTAGATTTTCAGATGCTTTTGAATTTGTATTGCCCCCTTCTCTGATTTTATAAATTTATAAGGTACTTTGGATATTTATGCTTTTTACTCATAATTAGCAGATAGTTGTAAAACTAAACAATTTCCGAGGTTTCTAGACGTGATGGAGCTGAGACCTATTGATGCTCAGGCTTTCAGGGTACTTGATTAGTTAAGTTAAATTGGTTGAAATGAGCAACAATATCGGCAGGGAATCCTCATAGTGTCTTCCGGCTGATTCTTTGTGTATTGCCTGGATCTATCCCACATCTATCTAGTTACACCTAATGTAGCATGAAGGCAATGGTTTATGGAGTTAAAAAAGAATGAGATATTTTGATGCATACATAGAAAACCAATTAGGTACACCTACATGCAGATGCAGCTGTGGGTCATTAACCAACAGTTTCTGGAACTGGGAAGGCCTTTCTTCCTTCTTTCTAGCTCAAGGATTTAAGGTCGGATGAATTATGGCTTTTCCAATTCTAAATTGATTGTATCCAATTAATTGTCTAACCTGTAAAACTTAGTCCTGCAATTTGCATGTACTGTTTTGTTTGTGTCCACTCATTTTTCCAAACTTTGCCAAGTTTTTGTTATATAGAATGTTTACCATCCTTGGAATGACAGATATCATAGATACTCAAAATCTCACTTGAAGACGTTTAGGGGAGAAAGTTCAGACATATTTCTTTACGACAATGTACTCCTATTAGATTTCATTAATAAACAGGTTTAACGCGTGGAGGCATAAATGATCCATAGGTAAAGGGCAAGGTCCTAGTGACTTAAGATGAATCAGAGAGCAACCAGCGGGCTTAGCCTAGGGTTCAAAAACTGGCAGTATTGTCTCACCACCATATGATGTAGCTAAAAGAAAAAATAAAGAGAAGAAGATTTGTAAGGTAAATGTGTTGCCTCAGGTATAGCTGGAGGCAATATCAAGACGTGGTTGTAGACCCCCTGGTGAATGTGGGTAAGCTTGGAATTGGCGAACTTGCTTGTATGTGGTATTAACTATTGTCTCTAGAAGAAATTATCTAACTAGAGGACAGCCCATTACCCATGTATGGCATATGTTGAAGTTCAGTTCCCCAACCCTCCTCTTTCATGCATGTAAATGCAATAACTGGCCTTTCATGGTAAGGAACTAAAGATTTATGGTAGCTTAGCATCTGTTTGATAAAAGCATTTATAAAAAATTCCTCCTAAAAGTTAGCTAAGAGTAAAGTGAATGTGTTCTACCAATGAAAAATTTTATGCTGTTGCCAGCAAGGGAGACGACACTTGGTAAGACTGTCAAAATCTCAAATCATTCTAAGATTTATGGAAAATAAATGGGATCTTGTAATGATAAAAGCAGAAATGCAGTTTATGATAGTCAATTGTGACCTTAAGATTTCTTCTTCCTCCAACTTGTGACTTTATATTTATTTTGCCACAATTGGCTATGAACTTTGTCATCTCTTTTACCCTGTCAAGGCTTTATCTAATCATTGTCATTTATATTTATTCAATGAATCATATAACAGAATTCTATCTTCCCATGATGCATGCAATCCTCTATGTTATACTCAAGTTTAGCATGTTTTAACCCTGCTTAAGTTTTCCACAATGCATTGAAAGAAAACCATGGTTAGAAATTTAACAGACGTGACAGCCATGGACTACTAATTAGTTGCATATTTCACATGGTTTAGAGGGGAAAATAAAAAAAATTGACATCTTATTATGCATCATCTGTGCAATGAATTGGGAAATTCTCAATACAGAGAGGCAATATGACTAGAAGGAAAAGTACTAGAAACGAGGCCACACCACTGTAACAAAATTTCTAAATCTGCAAGTATTTGGGAATAATGACATGTGAAATATTAAGTAGTTTGAGATGGAAATCACTTTCCTCTTCTGGTTACTTCTTCCATGGTTTCAAGATAGAGAGTACGATGATGATGGCAATGACAAGGAGCAGTATAATGGCAATCATCATGCATTTCCTTGACCTCTTTTGCAAACTCTTTGCGGTTCGGAGAGCATCTGTACCTGATCTCACATGATCAGTGGCGTTTGTCACCTGTAAATTGTAGAATATGGCATTTATTAGAACGAAAATGATGAGGAGTCTAAAAAGGTAAAGTAATTGCTCGTCAGAAGAACAGCTATCTTGCAAGTGCCAATTCTCATACTGCATAAGTTGGCTAAAACAACTTATAACAGAGCTCATTGGGAAAATTTTGGAAGTCAAGGAAAAGTGATTTTGGAAAAATTTGTAAGTACCCACTAAGAATGACATATCATTTTGTTTTGGGGGATGAGGGAAGGAGCCCGAAAGGAGAAAATTGCCCCTGCCAAGGTTTAAACTTGGGTATGCTCTGTGACAGAATATCCAAGTGCCATGTAAGTAAGGTTCACTCGCCACAAAGAATAGCATTTTGAATGTATACAACTTCATGAACTAAATTTGCAAAATAAATTGACTACTAAACAAGATGACAACATATAATCACATGTCACCTAATAATCACTTTTTAATTGGCCCTTCTGAGTTAGCATCTTGTTAACCTTTGCAGCTCAGTTATTTTCTGAGCAAGCCTTTGTGTTGTAATGTAAAAGGAGGGCGGAAGCTGAAAGGAGAATCAATGGCTGACAATAAAGTGAAATTTAGAGAAAAGTAGTGGCTTTAATTTTTCAGGTTATAAGGACTGTAACAACATACAAACACTGTAAAAGCTTAAAAACTTGAAGCACCAACAAAATACTTCAGCAAGAAAGGTATTTGAGATGTGAAAATCTTCCAACATGAGTGATATGACCTCGCACATTCTATGTTTTTTTTTATCCTTTAATCAAAATTTGATTCCTTCTATCTCCGCTAAGCAAAATAAGTGGATCTAATAAGAGCAGGTTTTGGGATAAGGTATTATTTGATTTTTGGAAAGTGAAAAAGGAATTAGGGGCAGGGTAGTGAAAGAGATATGCATGGAGACGATGCAACGCTAAATAACTAAATCATCATTTTTTAAATAAAAGCAAGAAACTAGAGAGGATAAAATCACCAAATCATGAATAGGTATATAAATAAACCTTGACGACTATAGGAACGCACCGGCTTACATATATATACCTAAGCAATGAGATTGCATGTTTCATAGAAAACTGACATGAATAACCAACAATCTCAAAAGATTTATGACAGTCATATAATACTCAAGTCTTCATGATTATTTATTGGGTGACCACTAATCAATACCCTAGACTGGATGACATATGCATGGACAACTAATTGTTGAAAAACACATTTTCTGCCACAATATTTCATAAACTACACTATTTGGTAGACTCTAAATTTTACCGATCTCACTAAAACTCTAACTCAGATTCTCCCCAATACCGCAGTTTTTGATTGTTGTGACAGAATTGTTGTGAAAACATCGTAACTCATGATTGTTAGCTAAAGGGTATAGTAGCACACCGCGCCCTGGGTCTAAGAAGTCAATCAAAAAAAAAAATTAAGCTTTGAGATGGAAAAAGCAACAGAGAGACCCTGATAAAGAAATTTTCCGAAGGCAAAAACGAAGGCTTCAAAAGAGTATAAGTTTCATTCACATTCATATCAGGAGACACACCAGTATATAGCAGTAAGAAGTAAGTCACACCAGCATGACAAGCCATGCATCAGACAAAATTAAAAAAAAAAAAAAAAACAAAACAAAACAAAAAACAAAGAAAATCCTGCACTAAAACAGCATGCGCTGCTGACGCACATGCATCAATGTCTGCAACCGCTTTCCAAACATGCTCATAAGCTACTATTTCTACATGGACAAAGGGGCAAAGGGGTAGACTCAAGCGCCCTAGCTATTCTTCCAAGGACGAAGAACACCAACAACTACTACAGCTACTATTAGCAAAAGTATAATGATGGCAATGCACATCCATTTTCGGGAACTCTTCTGGTATTTCTTAGCAGTTTGAAGTGCAGTTGTCCCTCTCTGGACATGATCGACTGCATTGTTGACCTGAACAAGGCTCCCATCAACACAATCCGAAACTAATAATGTTTCACATTATACATGCAAGCATACGAACACAAAATCAAGGGTGTGCGAGCAGAAGCGAACCTGACTTTCAATGTTATCTAAAATTTCTCCTTGAGCATCAACTAAGACAGCCATGTCTAGGTAAATCTGAAAATGTTAATATACTGTCAGGCATAATCATTACCGTAGTTACTATTATTTTCTAAATTAAATATTTAAGACAAAGATCTCTGGGGAAGTATACCTGATGTAAATCAAGAAGCTTTTTTTCAATTTCTTTCACAGTATCATGTCTCTCTTGAATTTCTTCCAGTGTGTTTAACACCTGCAACATTCCAAATTTTATGAATTAAACTTCTACATGAAAAAAATAATAATAATACTACCTAATAACCCATAATGAATAGACAGAGAAATAGGACATGATGCCTTGTTAGTGTTCTAATTAAAAGCTAAAACAAAGTACACTTCCAAGAAATTGTTCATATCTAGCATCATAAACCCAGTACCTGTCCTCGGCCCATTTCTAGAATCGCCTTCTGGAAGATTTGCTCACTGTTTCCAGTTTCTATCAGGTTGTCAATTGTCTAATACAGTCAATAAACTTGACAAATTACAACATAATTTACATTTAGTAGAGCTCAAGTCACAAATTCATAATTCAGGCTCACCTCATCATCTGGCCTAGTTCCCGTGACTGTTCAATCAGAACATACAATCACGAAGTGCAGCACATGAGAACATGATAAACTTCAAATAAATAAGTAAACAAAAGACACTACAGTGACCATACAGCAATGCTCTTATTTCTATCATGGAGCCGGAATTTTCAAACCTGTAATAACTCTTCTTTCCACAACCTCACGATATTCATCATGTATTCTTTGTCTAAGAGTCTGAAACATAATACATTGATGAGAAAATATAGTTGAAAAATGACAAAAACAACTACTGGAGTTAGATGTAAACAAACCTGAAACTCTGTCATTAGATCCTTGAACTTTTTTGTCAACGAACTGCCATTCAAAGGAAAATAAATAAAGAAATGAGTGACGTGTCAGCTTTCTAGATTGTTAAATCAAGTATAATAGAAAAGATAACAACTGGCAACTAACTTTGTCATATTCATCCTTGCTCTGTCAATACCAGTTCCCTTCTCACAACCAGGCTTTTGTCTATTGGCTAGGTTCTGCACAGAACAGGACCCAATTACATAATCCTCAAATGTCCAAAATTTCATAAATAATATACATCTAGTAATGGAATATTCAGCCAGTACATCTTTATTTATAGCTTCAATTTTTGCTTTGACAGTACGTGCAATCTTTCCAACTTCATCAATATCTTTCTCCATCCTCTTCTTGATAGCTGAAAATGATTTCACAGTTCTGTTAGTGTTATAAAGAGATTGAAATTTTATGCAAAAAAAAAATCATGCTGGAAAAGCCTCTGTGTGTATGTGTGTACCAAAGTTGGTACACGGTGCTAACATTAACATACCATTGTGAGTTTGACCCAATGCCAAACAAATGCTTTCGACTTAAAAATAACAGACATGGCAAAGTAGTATACCTTTCATGGAAGATGCTTTTGTAACAGATTTGGACTCCTCATTAGCATCCTATAAAAGTTCACATACTAAGATGTAATAATTACCATCTGGGGAAGAGATATAGAATTTCTACAATTAAATTGCCCAGACTCACCAGTCACCACTAAATCTCATATTAGCATCATTCGCTAGTCTTGAAGATGTAAGAGGGGGATATATTATGCTCAATTAACTGCTATGTTTTATAGTTATACACATCATACCCATCTCTCTTTCTCGGTGAAATTATCCTAAAAACCTGAAACTATTTGGATTTATAAAGTCATCAACAAATTCTGCATCATTTTGTTAGTCCAGAATGTCTAACAAGAAGGATAATATAATGCTCAAGACCTACATTTTGTAGTTACATAATACAATTAGTTAAAGTGAAATAATCCCCAAAATATTGAATTCAGTGTGCCCATATTTACTATTGCTTACAAGCTTCAGCAGCACAGAGAAGGTTGAATATTATGGGTTCACTTATGAGAACCAAAATTGGACCTACATAATCCTGGGCAGAACCAGCTGTTGGTGCCCTCATACCATTATGACTCTAGCCTGGGAATGCATTAGTAAGTATATAAAATCTTACTACAGATGTAGATATTCCAACCAAATTCTTAATAAAACATCACATTCATTAAATACAACGTATTTTGGGATTTTTTTTTTTCTTTATTCCCCAACACCCCCGCCCCCCTCCATATTTCTACCATCCAACCTAGAGATGAAGAAATGAAATTGATATACATAATTCAAGATTGAACTCAAACTAAATTAATGCTACAATGACATGCAAGCCAAACTTGCAACAAACTGTAATTACAAAATCATGGCACTTTCATATCACACAAAGAAATAATAAGACAGAGATTTGCCAGAAACATCACTAATGGCCTTGCTGCAACTAATAATATTTAATGAAGATAATACTCACCTTCAGTTTTCTAAGTAGCTCAGACAGCTTATCAACCTGTTTTTCAGCTTCTTGAATCTAATATCAAAAGAAAGAAGATTAGTTAGTCAGTGTATGCAACTAAAATATAAAACAAACTGCTTGAAAGAAACAGCTGACTATAAGAACACAGAAATTGATCAGTTCAGCTCATCACCCTAGACTCAACATTAGTTTTCATCATATCACTGAAGAAAACTGAACAAATCCACATGATCAGAAAGTGTGGAATGCCTTGGGTAGTTACACCAAATCAATCGTTTGAATCAACAAAAGACTACATAGCGTACTCCTTGTATACCTGCTTATTAAAAGCTTCCATTCCCATATCAGAATTGCTCCTTGGAACCTGCATTCCCATCTCAATATCATTTTGTCTAGAAGGCTGACCTTTAGCCTCACTAACAAATGAATCCTGCGAGAAAGCAAGTCAAGCAACATAAATTATCTTCAAAGTTTGAGCTAAACAACATGATACCTAACTCTACATCAAATTAACAGAATTATAAAAGAAGAAAAATCCAAAACCAATAGAATTGGTCCTAAAAATTAAAGAATTATGTCAACTTCCTTTGTCTTCCTTCTTTTTGGGTTCAAATGAAGTCAGGTAATGATGTTAGCATAGCAAACGTAACTATGGCAGAAGAGAGAATACAAACACTGGAATTGAAATGGGGTAAATTACAATCATTCACAATAGGAATCAATAGTCAAAGGAAGATACAATCTTCAAGAAAAATTCCACAACCTTCTAATTCCCATATAGTGATTCAGCGATGAACTGAATATGGGTTAAAAAGGGTCAAAGTCCCCTGTTTTCTGATTGATCCTAGAACTAATGGCTCAAACTGAGCATTTCTTAGTCTTGAAATTTAAGAAAGAAGCAGCATCACTCTATCAAGTCATGGTGTAAAGAGAGTGTCAAATCCAACATACCCATCCAGAACCAACCTCGGCTTTAAGAAAGAGCAGAAAAATTCGATACCAAAAACTAAAATTAACCAGTAATCGAATTGTAATTTGACCACAAACAGTAACTCGTATACAGAGATTAAAATAATAGGCTTTTCAGATGATAGAATTTAGAAATGAAGTTACCGTAAGGAGGTCGTTCATCGTGATCAAATCAAAGTGGGAGTGAGGGAGAGAAGTGAGAAAGAGAGAGATGAGGGGTTGTTGAAAGAAAAGAAAAGGAAAGGAAAGAAATCTGAATATGAGAAAGTGGGTTTAATATTAAAACGGTAATAAAAACTATGTTGGCCTTGGCCGTTGGCCGGCGAAACACAAGAGACCGAAATTACAAGCAGACAACTCGCGCTTTCACAAAGGCGTTACATACGAATTTCTTTGTTCG
Source organism: Cercis canadensis (assembly GCA_003255065.1). NCBI lineage: Eukaryota > Viridiplantae > Streptophyta > Magnoliopsida > Fabales > Fabaceae > Cercis > Cercis canadensis. The sequence goes on along the minus strand of QAOA01006686.1, from coordinate 37,884 downwards.
CACTTCGCACATTAATTAATTATTATAAAATCATTTAAAAATAAAAAGATACTGTAATTAGTACACTTTTCTTTTTTTTTTTTTTTGAAAATTATAGCTAAGTCCAGTTTCGGGTGGAACCTATTTCAAACCAGTCTACTTTTCTATATTTTTAAAGTTAAATCCCTCAAAGTTTGCATATATTTTCAATTTTATTTGTGTTTTATTTTTGTTCAATTGAATACTTATAAAAAAAAATTAATTGTTTAAATTTAGATGAATGGTTAAAAATTCATAAAAGGTGTTAATGTGACATACTAAAAGTTGTATAATATGTATGTCACATCAGCCCAAAGTTATGTCAGGTCAATACATACCATTAATTTTTTTGAGGGTCGATCTAAAATTGTATTCAATTAAAAAAATTACAATTTGTAACTATTTTATAAGAACCTAATTAAAAAA